>OU015494.1:1061767-1141767 GCA_907164885.2 Dolomedes plantarius
AATATTTGACATCTAATTTTTAAAAAAAAACTAAAATTAAAATTCTTATTTACTATACTAAATCGTGCACCTAACCCCATGGAGCTGAGAAGATTACATTTTACAAAAATGTCTCTATTCGAGACAGAAGTTACATTGAATCACTTAAAATATTATGACAACAATAATACAGCAGTAATTATTAAAATATCAAAATTAATTGTAAAAGAATATTACATCAACATTATTAATAGAACACTAAAATTAAATTTAATAAACACAAAATATAACTTGAACTTGTAAGAAAATGGTAAATAAAATTTCCGTGAACACCCACACTATTCTTTTTAGGTCAAGAAAAACAAACCTCGTGCCGAAGCACCTTGAGTCCATCACCTAGAAAATGAGTCCTGACTTTAAAATTGACAAAGTTCAGAGTTCTTGAAATATTTACTGTTCTTGTAAAAAATTGGGGTGTCACAAAACTTCATACAAAATAATTTTATTTATAACACTATTATTAGAATTTAAAACCCTTCCTCAGATGTCTGTTATGGTGGTCATACTCCACAACAGCACTGGGAATTTTATTAAGAGCTTTCAGCGTATCATCGGGGATACCTGATTCCTCCGAAACTTCAAATTTGACACAACAAAATCACTAGTGAAAAACATAACCCTAATACATATTTCAAATTCTCTAATATTTCAAAAAAATTTTCGTTTTCACCATGATGTACAAAATATTATACCTCTGAGTTTTACAAAATAATGAAGCATGTCTCTACACTCATGCTTATCTGAAAATTACAGGGAGACCTCCAAAACTAGTAAATGAAGTGGCGACCAAAAACACACAAGAAATGAATATCAAATTATTAACCAAAAGCACAATAACAATTTTAAAAGATCAACTTTAAATGATTATACTCAAAATACACAATATTTATGAATATGAAAAAGGCAATTAAATCATTGAGGTATGAAATTAACTTTCAATACAACACTTTCCTATACATTTTAATACCATAAACTTTTCATTTCATTCAAAAACCAATTTTAAAACCTACTCAAGTTTGAAGTAAACATGGTTGAACTCATGCTTAGTTCTGCTTCTAGACACAATTTGATAAAACATGTTAATACTCTCACATTTTGATCAAAACTCACAATTCTACCAATTTCAAAAATGAAAACTTCAGACCTTACATCTTTATCAATACAACTCAATTCCCTACCTCACAAATATCATATATCAAATAAATTTATATCAATACACTAATAAACACTTATAAAATTATATCCAAAATTTATCAATTATATACACTTGAGCACCGATATGCAATATACTGAAAAATAAGCACTTTTAATCAATAAACCTTAAAAATATTTACAAAATGACGAGACTGCCAACAGCAACAAAACCAAAATGAACAATTTAACCCTATTATGTTCTAAAATTTTCCAATAATTATACCAAAACTCATAAATTTTCAAAACAAAATGAAATTACAATTTTCAAAATTTTACCAATATTTGTTACTATTATTCTGCTATCTAGCTTTCCCCCCTCCCCGAAAACCAAATAGGATTGACTGGAATGATCATCCCCAGAAAACAATTTTCAACATGTACTTAATTTTAACAATATTAAAATTTTCATTTTTTACTACCAATAGTTTCAAATTGTCAGAACATTTTTTACTGAATTTTAACTTTTGTATTTTAACCACAATTTCCAAAATTTACAAAAAATTTTCACATTTTACATATAATAGTTACTTATTTCAATTTTCATCAATACAATTTCAATTTTTAAAATTTCAATACCTTAAACTCAAAAGTAATTCACATCTTCAACTTGTACAATTGCTAATTTAACCAATTTAGTAATTTTTCATATTTCTCATTTTTAATAACATTTTTTTAGAACCATTTGTTTTTAATTTATCGCGACATAGTTATTAACATTATTATTAATTCATGTAACATTACACTTCAAAACTATTTGGCATGTTTATTTTGTAAATTTAAAACAAAACGCTTACCTTAATTTTATCCCAATTTAACTTAATTTAATTTTTTACCTATTTATTTGTTTAGATTTCACAACAATTTTCTTCTTAAAATTGATCCTGAAAACGGCAGACAGTCCCGGAGAGCCACGGAAATCTTGTTTCGCACACATCCTGACGCTGGGAAAATTTTGTGAAGAAAGAAAGAAAAAAATAATACGCTGAAGTTTCACACACAAAACATTTTCGATGACAAAAGATGGCACAACACCGCTGACACATCTCATAACAGCCATGTTGCCGCTTGAGGACAACCTTATTCAATTAATTTTGAAAAACGATGACTAATTTTTAACTGGTTTTTGTAGCACAAAATGTAGAACACTTTTAACGATGAGCAGCCGACACGACGAAAAATTTTACTAATTTCATAATTTTAAACACAGATGACATCACTGCCTTAATTTTTGAAGCGCAGAAAAATGATGACCACAAGCCGAAGATTTTTTCTTAATACGATGAAAATTTTTTGATTTCGTAAATTTTAAAGGCTGGGATCCCACAGCGAAAAGGTTGCAGAATCGCTGTCGACTTTTGTCGGACACTGGAGCTTCACGCCCGATCGAAATACATCTTAATCCGAAACTTGAGAACCATGATGCAGTCGGTGAACCGGTGGCGTAGACATTCATTAATTAAATCCATCAAACAGCAAGATGTTAACACAACAGGCATAAAACACTTCAAATGATCTTCCTAAACATCTTTATTAAATTTCTTTAAACCTCTCAGCTCCGTAATTAATAAAATTACTTCCCAACCCTTCCCAAACATACGTACCGTCGAGCGGCACGTCCTATCATTTTCTATCCATCCATGACTCTGGCGATAAATCCTTTGTTCATAGCTTTTAACGAACGCTTAGTGACGCTCATTAGTTATGCGTGATGTCATATCGGATCTTATTGCTAAACTCAGCATTTCCTTTCTCTTCGACACTCAAACCACAGATGCGCCAAGATTATATAATGAAAAGGGGAATTTCCCTCTAGAATCTGTGGTTCTTCGGAGATTGAATCAAGCCGACCCATTAATTCCATTTTCACTGCAATACATGCGCCGCTTATTTGAACTCCCAGACTTTTTAATTGTTAAATCCTATATTTTAATAACTAAAATCCCATTTTAAGGTCGCGTGATCGCCCCCCATATTTAAGCCTCACAACTTTCCCCCCCGTCCCCCTGAAGGCGTGCACACAAGGAGTAGCTAATTCTCTGCAGCACGTCCTCAGAAGAGAAAACACAAAATTCAATTTCAAAGATTTTTTCTAACCCACTGGAAAATATGCTGAGTTGGGACGTCTCCCACACTACAAAAATTAACTATTAACCCTAGCTACTGAAACTCATCATCATCTTGTTAACCCATTTAAACAAACTAAAATTAAATTACATTTACGATTAGAATAGGGCGATCGTTCTCCTGAAGGCGTGCCCACAAAGAATGGCCAGTTCTCTGCAACACGTCTCCAGAAGAGAAAAACAACAAAAAAAACTTAATGACTCATCAACTGAAAATTGCTGCTCAGGGCGGGCCCTCCCCGCACAGCAAACTCAGAAGAAACCCCACAAAATTATTCCTAATTACGACTTGATTCAACCACATTGATATTAACTAAATTTTCCTAAATATTTGACATCTAATTTTTAAAAAAAAACTAAAATTAAAATTCTTATTTACTATACTAAATCGTGCACCTAACCCCATGGAGCTGAGAAGATTACATTTTACAAAAATGTCTCTATTCGAGACAGAAGTTACATTGAATCACTTAAAATATTATGACAACAATAATACAGCAGTAATTATTAAAATATCAAAATTAATTGTAAAAGAATATTACATCAACATTATTAATAGAACACTAAAATTAAATTTAATAAACACAAAATATAACTTGAACTTGTAAGAAAATGGTAAATAAAATTTCCGTGAACACCCACACTATTCTCTTTAGCACACTATTCTTGTTCATAGCTTTTAACGAACGCTTAGTGACGCTCATTAGTTATGCGTGATGTCATATCGGATCTTATTGCTAAACTCAGCATTTCCTTTCTCTTCGACACTCAAACCACAGATGCGCCAAGATTATATAATGAAAAGGGGAATTTCCCTCTAGAATCTGTGGTTCTTCGGAGATTGAATCAAGCCGACCCATTAATTCCATTTTCACTGCAATACATGCGCCGCTTATTTGAACTCCCAGACTTTTTAATTGTTAAATCCTATATTTTAATAACTAAAATCCCATTTTAAGGTCGCGTGATCGCCCCCCATATTTAAGCCTCACATACATATATATATATATATACATATATATACATATATATATATATATATATATATACATATATATATATATATATATATATATATATATATACATATATATATATATATATATATATATATATATATATATATATATATATACATATATATATACATATATATATATATATATATATACATATATATATATATACATATATACATATATATATATATATATATATATATATATATATATACATATATATATATATATATACATACATATATATATATATATACATATATATATATATATATACATATATATATATATATATATATATACATATATACATATATATATATATATACATATATATATATATATATATATATATATATATATATATACATATATATATATATATATATATATACATATATATATATACATATATATATATATATATACATATATATATATATACATATATATATATATATATATATATATATACATATATATATACATATATATATATATACATATATATATATATATATATATATACATATATATATATATACATATATATATATATATACATATATATATATATATACATATATATATATACATATATATATATATATACATATATATATATACATATAAATATATATATATACATATATATATATACATATATATATATACATATATATATATATATATATATATATATATATATATATATATATATATATGTGTGTGTGTGTGTATAATATAATTTTTTTTTTTTTACATCAATTGTATACATTGATCGTTGCATTTATTATAAATATATATAGATATATATTTTTGGCATTAATTGCATACATTGACCATTGTATTTAATTTGAATGTACTCCGTAGAGAAGCGCGGGTTTTCAGCTAGTATATATATATATATATATATATATATATATATATATATATATATATATATATATATATAAAGTTAAATTTTAATACGTCTTTAACTCGCTAGGTGGCGTTACCTCTTGGACTCATAGCGATATATTGTTTTTCCTCCTTGTATTCGTTTGCGACCGATGATTACAGGAGTGAAATATCTATTCCAGAGGTATCCTACGCAGGAAGAAAGCCTCGGACTGAACGCGCGCTCAGACACTGGCATCAAAGAAGTAATAAAAATTTGTATCTTTTTGCAATAAGGGATACGGGGTTCTTGAAATTTTGAGATTGAAATCTTTCTTTTTTATATTAGTGTTCAATTTTTCAGCAAAATCAAAGTCAAGTTGCTCCTGTTTCTTTGCCAACATTTTTCCTCCGGTAAAAGCCTTTTAATCTAATGATTTCAACTGATATAAAATGAGCAAGAAACTTTATATATATATAAAAAAACACAATACTTTAATTTACGTTATGCTTCCAATTTGTTACAAATGTTTTTATTTTATGTTTTTGTCACGAGAAATACATCTTCAAAGCTACTCTATTCATCTCTTTCAAAGCTTTAATAGGTTTGCTAGATTGGAAACATTGACGCCAATTGTGAATTTTAAGAGTTTACTATTAACACATTTGTATGAAGCGCAATCAGACCCCATATATAATATGATTACTAAAAAAAGTTATTGAATTTTTTTGTCATAACTCGGATACTTTGACGGCGGTCGACGTCGCAACATTAATTATGCTATTTGAGTTAAATATTATTCAGGGATCAGTCACGACTCTTCAGATTTTAATTTAAGACGCATAGTTACTTTCCAGAGAACATTTTAGAGAAAATTTTCGATTTTGTTAAATGAATGAAATTTATGATTTTTACGGGCGGATTTTTGAGATATACTGTACTGATGACGTTTCGTCAGCAGCTTTATTACTTAAAATTTAAAGTCCCAAACTAAATTTGTTCACTTGAACACCTGGTTTGTTTTTGCAGTTTTATTGAATAGGAGATTTTCTTTACATCGAACTGATAATTAGTCTTTATTAAATTGTACATTGTGTTTATCACAATACTGTGTTCCGAATCCATTTATGTAATAAAGAGCGTCATTAAAATTATTTAATAGTGCACTCGGGAGTGTTTTTTCAGTGGCTGAAGAGGGGAATCTCTTGGTTGCACGACTGTTGGAACAGCAGTTTAGATGTTACCTGTCTCTTTCACTGGAAGCATTATAAAAGCGAAAAAGGCAATATCCAGGCTTTAACGTCATCCCATAGTTTCTGTTTTCTTCATCACCCTCAGACTACCAAAGAAAAGAATGTGCACAAATTACCACTCAAAAAAGTATCAAAATAAGCGAAACATGCACAGAATTAAAATGAATATATTTATAGTCAATATTCTTCATTCAATATATAGAAGTAAAAAAACATGATAATGACTAGAAAATTTACTTTCATTACATTTGAGTTAATCAGCACACGTAGTACAAATAACGACGGAATGTTCATTTTTCATACATTTTGCACAGAATGTTCGCGATCTTTTTTAGAGGATCCATGTTGATATTTTTTTCATGGTGGTTCAGAGGTATCTGTGTAAAGCAGTTCTGAAGCACACACTGAGGCAGTGACACTCTCCTCCGAATTCTTCTGCAACTTGAAGAAGCGTCTTTTCTTTCATTTTTCATTACATTCAACATTTAAAGACAACCACATTATGTATCTATTCATTGCACTAATATCTATCATATTAAAAAATACAATCAAAGGCCATCGATGTGTCATGCGTTTCATACTAGAAGTTCTCACCATTTTGGCCATCGTTTCGACACCAACCTTCGTTTTATTATAGTGTAGGATTATTTGGGGCTTCTTTTCCAAACTGGTGTCCACATCACTAGTGTAACGCACTGTACTTTGCGAAGTAACAAATTTTCCTTTTCTGGGACAGTTAGAGAGGATGGTTGCTTTTTCTTGAAATCCGAATAAAGCTGAAAATACAGCAAGATTTTTTGGATTTGTGAACAAAGTGGGTAATTCCGGTGTATTTTTTCGAATTGTTCCAATGAAAGATCAAATTTTTTAGATAAGGTGCGTTGCTAATGCAAAAAAGTTATCCATGTGATATTACAACCAGAATTTTCGATTTCTTTTGCCAATCTTCTGACTAAATTTTCTCCCTGGTGTGGTTCTCTGATTTCATTTTTGCCTGTTCCAATTTCCAAACATACGATATTACGCTGTCACAGATAACGCAGAATTTGAATCCCTCCTTTTCCGGTTTCGATGACATGTAATGCCGGAATGGGCATTTTCCACGAAACGCAACTAACTGCCCATCGAGAGTCATAGACCAATTAAGAATTTAAGGTCTTGTAAATAACTGTTCCAGGGGCTTTCATTTATCACTTGATCTTTTTTTCCGCCTCTCAGCAGCATTATGAAATCTTATAATACGTACCATACATATGAATATATTGCGACTTATTATCTCACGAAAAATTTGTCTCCCACTCTTCATGCTCCGAAGTTCGCATACATTTTTCGATTTAAAGACTCCAATATGTAATGACGGTCTAAGTATTTTGTTTTGTTCTATATTATCGATAGGTTTCTACTATTTACCAAATATTCTATCGCCTTCAGCGTTTGCCCATTTTACTACAATCTCGAAAAGTGTTTTACGAAAATAGACGAAGAATGAAGATTCTATAGAATCCTCTTCACAATTTGCAAACATTGTAGGTCCTAAAAATATTGATTTCAGAACTTCCTTGTGGTATGACAGCTTCATCCTTATACCATATATGTATATTATTTTTGAAAATAAATGTACTATCCAAAGTACATGATGGAGCTACAGTTACTTCGTTGTCGTTATTATCGCATTATGAATAGGAATCCAAAACGTAATCTGCGTATTTCACCTTCATCAGAAGACATACATTCATCATTTTCGGTGTCGTAATCTATATCGTCCGGACGTCTAGAATTTTTAAAATTTCAATACTTTTTTCCTGTTTATTTTCCATTTTGTTTCTAAAATAACAAATAAATGAGGGAAAGTAAAAAAAAATTACGAATTTGTGAAAATTTTCAAACAAAATTTTAATGGCTTCTGTTTATAAATAGGGCAGAACATTGCAGAAAAATTCACGGAATCTCAACATTCGTAAAATAACAAAGCAAGTAAAAATGTACTTATTACTAAAGTGTTCCGAAATCAAGTATTATTTTCAACCAAAACACGAAAAGCATCAATACACCAACACACTCACTAACTGTGGCTTCAAATAAATGACTTGCTGAATAGGATGCAACACCTTCTATATATATCTTGCACGAAATTATCTAGATTAATCCAGAATGTTCTCAAAACTTTGCCATAAAGTTGAAAAATTTGGGGACATTTGGTGACATTGGCACAAAAATTTATTAGCAAGTTTATTGTCAAGCGATTATTGTCAAGTTTTATTATCATCATTCACATTTTGTATTGCAACCCTAGAAAAAATAACAGTATATTACATCTGTATGAATAGCGGGTGCAATGGACCCGCGCGGTAAGTGATGAAACAAATTATGAATCAGTGAAAATTTACAAACAAAATTTTAATCGTAACTGTTTATATATATAAAGTAGAACATAGGTGTAAAAGTCACGGAATCTCAAAATTTTCAGCCCTAACTTTCATGAGAGAGCTCCGATAAATATTGCTGTCGAATCCAATGGACCCGTCTGGTAGACGAAGGGTTAAGATAAGAACTTGAAATTATTAAAAATAAGTAAACTAGTATACAGGGTTTTCACCTATATCCGTTACACCCCCCTTAACTTCTGAACGGTGACAGCTTAGGTCAAAAAGTTGGTCTCTAGGTATGGTAAAAAGGTGATGAGACAACTTACACGCCATCTATTGGCAAATTTTGGAGTTAGCGTTTTTATCTCAAAAACGGTACGACATACGGGATAAAAGTCAATTACAAATTTGTTGAGCATCATCGATTTCGTAAGAAAAGTTTAGAAGTGAAGGGAGGTGTAACGGATATAGGTGGGAACCGTGTGTATAAGTTTAGGAATGAGTATGAGAAGAATGTATAGTTGACGAGAATACCACAAAGTTCTTATTAATTAAGCAAACTTCTTACTACACTCATGGACAAAAAAATTAGCTCACCAAAAAATAATTGCGGGATCGTAACGAAACTTGCAATGAAGGTACATGTCGGGAAGATATGCAAATGATTAGAAATGCAGCGTGATTGCGCATTACGTATAGCCGGTAGAGGGCGTTGAACATCGTACTCTGTGGAGTATAAAACAGGTAACCAAAGCTTGTTTGAGTGTGCTGAATCATTTACAAAGGAAGAGCTGAGATAGACATGCCATTACGCCGTGTTCGAAGACAATGTAAGCAGTTGTCGCAGTTTGAGAGGGGGAGAATCGTCGGGATGATGGAAGCTGGGTGGTCAGCTAGGCGAGTAGCTCGTCAATTAGGCCGCTCTGATTGTGTTATGAGGAGGTGTTGGGACCAGTGGACCCGAGGGATGTCATGTACACGAAGACCAGGCTCAGGACGCCCTCGACAGACCAGTCGTCGAGAAGACCGCCACATCGTAAGAAATGCACGCGTACAGCCAACTGCTTCATCGGCCGCCATCCAGGCACAGGTACCACCTTCACTAGGGGCCTCTGTGTCTTCTCGAACCATACGAAGGCGCCTGGCTGAAGGACAGTTGGTATCGCGGCGCCCATTACGTGTGCTGCCCTTGACGCCCACCCATCGACGCCTCCGTTTGGAGTTTTGCCGCGCACGAGGAAACTGGACTGCAGCGGAATGGAACCAGGTCGTCTTTAGCGACGAATCCAGATTCAATCTCGGCAGTGATGACAATCGTGTGCGTGTGTGGAGAGCCCGTGGTGAACGATTCAATCCTGCCTTTGCTGTACAGCGACACATCGCTCCCACAGCTGGTGTGATGGTATGGGTTGCCATTGCCTACAATACACGGTCACCCCTAGTATTGTTCCGTGGCACCATGACAGCCCAGCGGTATGTTCATGAAATCATGCAACCACATGTGTTGCCACTCATGCAACGGCTCCCAGGAGCCATTTTTCAACAAGACAATGCTCGGCATCATACGGCTAGGGTGTCACAATACTGTTTCCAAACTGTTACCACCCTTCCTTGGCCTGCCCGATCCCCAGATTTGTCTCTAATCGAGCATATCTGGGATCATTTGGGACGACGAGTTGGGCATCCCACGAGTTTGAACGAACTAGAGGCAAGGTTACAGCAAATATGGAACGAAATGTCTCAAGACATCATACAGAACTTGTATGACTGAATGCCCGATCGTATCGCATCGTGCATTCGCGCTAGAGGGGGTCCAAGGGACTATTAACTCCTCCGTTCTTTTGCCTTTTTCTCTGAAATGAATTATCCTTTTTCTTTGATTTTCTTATCATTTACTTATATTAAAGTAGTCATTACGTATGTAAAATTTCGTTTCATTTTGACGACTCCTTCTTGGTGCGCTAATTTTTTTGTCCATGAGTGTATTCTTGCATGAGAACAGTGTTACGATCAAAGCGCCGGAAAATAGAAAATAGTATAATTGAAAGGAAATCGAGTTGATCGATAGATTTTCATTTGTAACAATCGCGGATTCCTTCGATATGTTCATGCCAAATATTTAAAGTTAAGATTGCCGGGTTGCTCATCTCAATGTACACAATTTTTCATTTGGATTTGAAGATTTTTCCTCCGTAATAGAGATTCAAAATTCTTTACTCTGCTACCTCATTCATGTTAGAAATATCTTCCACCAAACGAAATATGCATTGAAAACACAGTCTGTCATATTTTTTTTTCTCGCAATAATTTATAATGGGTGGTTATTTGTTTTGGAGAATGTTCCGTAATAACTAAATTGTTTATCTTATTCATTAAATGATTACTATCGAGGTAGCTAAATTTGGGGTGTATTGCCAATATATATATATAAATCATTCACCTTACTACCTGATTAATATTATCTTACTTAATTGTGTTGTGTTTTTTTATGAATAAAATAATATAATTACCTGATTGAAATTGCAAATGGATAGATTTATTGAAATTACTGACACACATAAATACATTATAATACATGATACAATTATTGTCCTAACAACCTTATTTTAAGTCTTCTAATTTTTATAATAACTACAAGTGGACTTCAACTATATATAATTCACTGAGGTATTATTAGATTATTTAACGGATGAGGTCTAGCTAGGCATACATAGTTTTACAAGATCAATGAACAACTGTCACACGTACCTTTATTGAATCTGCATTCGTGGACCGGGCACGCGTCAGGAATCATGATGAATTTCGCACAGTAACAGCATAGGTGGGGGGTATATCAGTTAGCTGCTGGCGGACGTCCTTCGTTAAGTCCACTGGGAGCGGGTGTTCACTCGTTCGGCTGGTGGCCAGTTCTTGGGACTCTCTTTGTCAATCGTCGGGTGAAGTCACTCTTCGCGTAGCAGGGCTCCCAATTCAGGTTCCCGTACACGTTCTCTGGGTAACTCCATCGGGCCTCTCTCCTTCGTTCGTCGGGGAATGGCATACTTTATGCGCATTCCGTCATCTTTCCTAGGCAAACCAAAATCTCTCTCTCTCTCTCTCTCTCTCTCTCTCTCTCTCTCTGCATGTAATCTTTATCCCGCTTCTTTTATATCTGTCTCCTCTACCTCTAACTCCTCCTATATTTTCTTGATTGGGCCGCTATTTTTTTCTGGGAGTTTCCACCCCGCCCTGCTGGAGCATTCTTTCTCATCTCATTACCGCACCTCTTCTGGGGGGGGTCGTATTTGAGCTCTGCCACTCTCTCTCGCTTCCGCTCTCCTATTATTTCGTCTAAGTCATTTTTTTCACGCCTCTTACTCCTCTCTATCCATCTTCTCCCTTCTTACAGACCTATTCTTCTCCTTAACCGTTTCCCATCTGTCATCTCTTTTCATGCAATACTTGCTTCTTTCCGCCTTACTCGTCTGGCGTTTCTTCGTGATATTTCTTTTCATACCGTAGCGATCTTTTTTATCAATATTCTCCTTTCTACCCTCTTCTATGGATCCTTATTTTCCCCGCTTGCTTCATCTTCTGACCTATTCACAGGCTCATTCATTATCCTTTTCTACTCTCTACAATGTCACTTTTACCCGTGACATAATTCAAATTAAAAAATATATTATTTGAGTTTCTTTTAAAGAACGAAAAAGATACCCGACTAAAACATTTCTTTCTCTATTATGGGGTACAATTGAAAAAAAATCATTCAATTGAAGTCGACAATCGTTTGGACATTTTTTTACATAGGTTAACACAGGGCTGAACAAATCCAATATGGATACTAGGCGTAAGCTGTCGAAATCCTCATCCGATTTTAAAAATAAATAAATAACAATTACTATTTTTCCCACTAATAATTATTAAATAGTTTCTAATTAAATCCCTCGAGCTAACAAGTTCCTCTGTCTCAAATGCTTGTCTCAGTGAGAGATCTTTGACGCAATCGAGATATGCTGACCATTCAATTGTACCTGCTAGTAATGACTGATTTTTTACCCCTTTATCCGTTTCGTTTTGAGGTTTTTTTTCTTTCTTTGTAACTTCGAGGAAGTGTTTTCATTTGACATTTTTAACTCAAACAGAATTGGATGCCCACTCAAGTTATCAGTACTCATGCGTCCAGATTAAAGATAAACAGTTAGTCTATACCAGGGGTAGGAAACCCTTGGCACGCGTGCCAAACGTGGCACCCCGATGACTGGTTTCTGGCACGCGAAACAAGTCCTTGCCAAATTTACTGTCAATTAGCATCTGTCATCTGAAACAAAAACCGACAGGAGCTAATTGAAACATGGTATAAGTGGAAAACATCTATGGGTGTTTATCGAAGTTAATAGTGTTAATTTTCCGTGTTGATACTAATAATAGTGTCTTTAAATTGTGTGAATATGAATACCAGCTAAAGTAATACTTACAGGCTAATAAAAAATATCTACAAAAACCTTTTCTGTAAAAACCTGTCATAATGTTTTTCATTTTGTCAGTTTTACATGATTCACATAATCACTTACAAATTTAATATTAAGATATCAAATAATATGTTCTCGAATTTTGGTTGGCACGTCAAAAAAGTTTTTGTCAGAGATTTCGCCGGTTTTGGCACGCACTCTCAAAAAGGTTGCCCACCCCTGGTCTATACTATGGAAATACCCTTTGAATATTCACTGGTCAGTGTAAATCTCGGGTTTCCCACTGGTGGCTTGAGACCTCCAAGGGTTGGTTAGTTAATAATTTCTTTCTGACAGTATACTACAATTGGTTGAAACATTGATTTTCGATAATATTCCTAAATAGAAACAGGTTTTTTAATTTTTTAAAAATTTACTTGCAGTAGTCGGTTAGTTAAATATAAAGTTAAAATTCTCCTCTAAACACACTTTTTGACATGCTTTCTTCACCCTTCTGAAGATGCCTTTTTTTGTAAACGTGGTAAGGGAGGGGGAATCGCTGCTTCAAGCATAGTGTGGTAAATAAAAAGAACTCGATACGGTTTCTCAAGAAGCCTTTTTTTTCCGACAATGGTTTGGCGTTTGGCGCGTTTTAGGGTTTGCTGTTTTCCCTGCACGATTCTTCTTTCCCATCATGGCTTTTCTTTTCATCTTGGGAAAAATTGCAGGCGCGTCTTGCAAGATCAATGCAAACGCGGTGTTATGCAATGAAGAATTAATTCCAAACGTAATCATTGCAACTTGTTCGTAAAAAAATCTACCGCAGGCTGTATAAAAATCGTAGGTGCAAATGGCTACGCCAGTGATTCTCAACCTTTTTTTATCGTCACGGTACACTTTTAATAATTTTAAAATTTGGTGGCACACTATCAATAAGATAAATTCAAAAGAATTTTACTACGATGATTGATGTACCTATAATATAATTTGTTAAAATAGCATACGAAAGAATTTTCATTGAATTATAAAATTAAATTGCATTTCAAAGTAAACAAAATGTTTATTTAACTACAAATTGCATGTAGTGCGAAATTTGAGCTTGTTGTCTTTTGATAACTTCATCTATATTTGGGCTTAAAAATGATAATGCTACTCTCATTTCATGATCTCGATTTAAAAGTCTGCGACCCGGTGGGTTTGCTTGGTAATTTAGATTTTGTGCGTTTCCGGGGGCCCCGATTGTCATTTATTATGTTTTTGTGTTTGCTTTGGGTGCTTGCTATTATGTGATTATTTACTTTCAGCATCTGATTTGCATTTTATGGACAATACCGCTGCTTCTAATTTTTGAAGGGTTTTAATATGTTAACTGCTAAATAGAGACAGTAAGTGTTTATACGGAAGTCACAGACTATATGTTGTAGGTGAATGCCGTGATATTTCATGATATGCCAAGCGTACCCTGTCACAAGCGCATTGTACGAAAATATGTAACATTGATAGAAGTTGCTAAAATTAGTAACTTATGCGATTAAGTTTTAAGGGGGAAAATTTTTTGAGTATATATACAGTGTAATATGCAAAAAGCTAATTAAAATGTAAAGGGCAGTATTGTGTAAACAACTGTACTGAGTTCCATAATATGTATAATCATATAACTTTAAACAGTGTGTATATATAATATACAATGTGCAATGTATATATATAAAATATAATGTATAAGGATGAAGTATAGTGTACAATGTATTTATAAAATATAATGTAAGCATTTATTAAAATGTAAGTATAGCTCTATGCAAAAGCTGTACTGAAGTCTATAAGATGAAAATAATATATGGTTAAATAATGTAAGATTGACTGTAAATATCTGATACACCGTGACTGTGTAAACAAAAATAACGGGTGACACAGTAAACGAAGGTTTGCTTAGTGTACCCATATGTAAAAATGTTATAAACTATTTATGAATACAAGAAAGTATGGTTGATACAATAGGCTATGTATTGTAAACAAATGAAACGCACGGTAGTGAAAGTAATGATTTGATAATAAAGGAAATAATGAAGGTATATGTAACACATTGTAAGATGTTGTATAAGTAATATGTTGTATAAGGTACAAGAAAGCGTAGGGTGTATTATGAAACGAATCTGTTGTAAGTCTAAAGATTTAGAGGCATAAGCTGTATATAAAGTTATTGTACATATTGTATATAATGTTAATTGCATGTTGTGTGTGCCGTTGTAGGTGGTATATAGTTGTTATGATATAGAGTATGGTATTGTATATGTAGAAATAGTATATGTTGTATTTTAGCGTAAGCTGTATTTTGTAAAAACTTTTGCTTCCTTTGCTTTCAGGTGTTGCCAAGGATATTGGAAAAGTTGTATTGATTTGAGCTGAAATGGTTGTTTTTCGGCTTGGAGGTGGGAGCGTCAAGCCCTCGCCCCGGAGCCTGGGGATCCCGGCTGGGCTGGATTGCCGTCGGGATGATTAGATTTCATTATTGAAGGGCCGTATAACCTTCGGGTGTGGTCGGCCGTGATATTTCTTAAAAGTCTCGATCTTTATTTCGTTTTTATGTTGGTGAAAGCCGAAAATCGGAATTCGCACAAATAAGATGTGCAAAATTGTCATAACACACTTAAAGCTTTTTGTGATATTGTCGGGTAATCGTATCTAAGATTAATCTAGAAGGAATTAATCGATTCGGCTGAATGTTTCGAAATTAAATCTTGGTTATTACACACCGAAATTAATTCCTCCTCTTTCAAACTTAATTCATACACCAACGTATCGTTTATCACAAATGGATTTCGAATCGAATGAAATTTTTTTAAGTTTGGAAAGTAAGGAACAATTATTTGCTCTAGTATTGTCAAATGATCAAGAACTATTTCATGAATAATTTTGTAACAGTCTTTTGGAATTGACGCAAACTTTTCTAAACTACCTTCTTATACTATATTCTCCTATAATAAAAAAAATTGAGGAAATTTATCGGTTGAGTTTAAAATATTTTCTTTCAGCCTTTGCACACTTGTATTTATGTTGCTAAATATAGCAAAAATATCAGATAAGTAAGGTAGAGTGCTTTTCCCGCAATATCAGTTGTTTTGCCGATTTGTAGAGCAACGTAAAAAGTCTTCATTTCACTTATGTTTTGAAATTCGCAGTGGCGGCACATTCCAAGAATCTCGCGGCACAATGGTTGAGAATCACTGGACTACGCCATGAATATGGTGGCTGTAGCACTCAGTAAACCAAACCTACCTCTGGGTGTATGGAACTCGTAGGCGCACATGGCTTACTGTTACCTCACTGGGGTCCGTCAACCGCCGGCTACGCCATAAGTATGCTGGCTGTAGCAATCAGTAAAATACAACACTCCCCTTTATAAGGAAATATTAACATACCATTTTAAGTAGGAGGCGAATATATTGCCGTGACTGCTTTCAAAAATTGGCGAAACAAATTAGCTGCATTTTTGTGCTTCCTCCTCCAGATGTATTCCGAAAGGTAAGAATCAAATTCTTCCGAGTACTCTGCAAACTCTTCTTAATAGCGCTCCACGTGCCTTCTGTTGAGTTGCTATGTGCACCTGTCTCTGGATCTTTAAAATGCAGACTTTGATTTACTCGAAGGTTCACGAAGCATTCGGATGAATGACAATCGTACGCCTTCTAGCAGTCTGATATTATAGTAATTCCAGGGAAAAATTAACTAAAACCTCTTTTGATCTACTTTCAACCACAGAAAATAACATTTTCCAGATTCCCTCTCCTCTCCACCAAATATCCATTTTCCTTCAACTTTCTTGCCTCTATTAAATGTTAGTTTCCCAAACTTGCATTCACCTATTTCCACTTTTATACCACATCCACCAGTTTTTTCGTTCTCACACAGACAATCGTCAACACGAACTTTCCGGCAAAAATTCATCCAATCACACATAGTACGATTGCTCACTTTCAGCTCTCTTTCGATATTTTCACTTATAAACCCACATGTACGTCATTTTCAAAATAACATTCAACGAGAGCTTGCTTTCACTGAACCGAGACCTACGAATAAAATGTGCATTTTCTCCAAACACACGACACAGGCATTCAAACCCATCCGAAATATTCTTTCGTTCACACATCTCCATTTTTCTATTACACCTCTCCCATTCCAAAGCTCTCGATATTAAACCATTCTCTATACAAAAATCAATCACATACCTGGTTCCCATAAAATCCATTCGAAACAACACTCTCAAATCAATGACGCCACTCATTTTGCAACAAGCTACTCTCTAGAAGACACGAACACAAAATTTAACTTTAAGCGCCGCATTTAAAATTGTTCCATATCGCAAGTTTCTTCTAATTTGTCAGGATAAATCACCTGACAAAATCATGTGATATATGCGTCACGAAATAGTCACCTAACAAACACGTCAGAAACTTGCAGCAATAACAACATTGGCGCCATTATCGCCGCAGCTTGGCGACCGTATCATGACCGCATCATGTTCTTCATATTAGCCGAGAGGGGGATACGCTAATGTCAATGAAAGCTTGAGAAAACAACGTTCAAGAAAAGACAACGTCCAGCTTTGATTTTTGCTTGGAATAAATCAAGAGAAGCCAGTACCGAATGCTTACAATCTTTAACAGTTTTAAGAAAAACAATTATTATTGCAGTCTCTTCTTTTTCCATTGGTAACACTGCAATTAACAAGCGATTATTCTAGCAAATAAAATCATTTAAAACTTAGCAGGATATCCATCATTTCATACAAACAAGTTTACAGAAATAAATCTAAATAGCATAGACACAGGCAAATCATTCCTTTTGTTTTTCTAAACTGTCTTATTTAAGGGATTTTCCGTTTCAAACGCTCCCCTATGGATAACATGAATTTGAGGTGAAACACACTTGTGCTTGGAAAAAATGGATTTCCATTCAGTTCAGTATTATAGTCATGGGTTTAGGTTGGATTCTTATTACAAGCTTTCCGGTATCTATTGCGGACAAAGCAATTCCACCTGCGAAATGACACTATTTAGTATTGACTGGCACATTAGATGTACTTGACTGCACTATAATGATGCGCCTTCGAATATATAAAAAGGTCATAAAAATATGAAAAGGTTAAGGTGATCGAAGACTGTCATCATAACATTTATTTGATAAATTTGGAAACAATGTCTGAAAGCGGTACGATAATTAAAGAACGGACCGGTCCTGTGTGATGTAACGTATTCAATAGTCTTACGGCGGCGGTCAACTTGGGGGATTGATCGCCAGACAAGATTAAAGCGAGGATGTCGCCGGGGTTTGACATACGACAATGGACATTGTTTTCGGATTTACAACGGCGGCATGTGAAAACCACGGGCGTCGTAGGAGGTTGTTGCAAGCTTGTTTTCCGTGGGGGCGTACGATAGTTGAGCAGGGGCGGCAATTTAAATGATGGTGGAGTAAAACAAGCGAATGAGATGTTGGCAGGATCGGGAATGGAGGAAATGGTAATTCGAAGAGGGAGCCAAGGAAGAAGAATGGGCTTCAAAATAATATAAATTGAGGAGTTTGAAAAAACTCAGGAGCTCTTTCTCTCTCTCACCCTCTCCCCCTCTCTCGAAGATAGCTACTTCTACGATCTCTCAGGGAGAGACATTTTTCTTGGTTTTTGGCGTATCGGGTGGACGAGAGTTCCCCGTTGACTTATTAGTTTGGTGTGCCACGACGGTGGGAAGATATTTTAAATTCCCCAAATATACTTTGCGAAGTGAAATATTGGTGTGTGTGCTCGAGTTGATTAAAAGGCGGCAGCAAACTCCCCGGCCATAGAAGCAAGAGTTCCCCGGCCCACAATTAGAAGTAGATCTACAAGTGCACCGAAATACAACGCATCGAGTTAGTCCTAACACTTCGTTTTGTTAAGATCAGACATTTTCTTTTGGTAGATGTTTTGATTTTGTTTTAGATTTTGGGTTTACGAATAGGTGTGGAAATAATTGATAGGAGAATTAATTGGTATTAGATGTTGGTCGCGTACACACAACTCTTAGGTAGACACAGTATAACACTAACGCAATGGACTGTAACTCGTTTATTATAGCTTTCAAAAAAACCACATCGGCACACATTGAGAAATTAGAAAGTCACAGTCAAGGTCGCACTAAATACACATCACATAGCAACGAGTGACGTACGCTCGCGTCACGGGTATATAAACATAAGATAACAGAGCCGCCTCTCGGCGAATTTAGTACAGAGGGGGCGCGTGCGTCAACATTCTCCCTGCGTTGATATGTTATAGACATTCAAAAATAACCACAAAATATCACAACTTTTAAAATGATTATAAACACAGTACACAATAATTTCAGTCTGGCATTGGCAATACACACACACGTGAGATGGCTCGCTTGTACACGCCATATTGTGTTCTCACTTTCACGACCCTCCCTAAGTTATCATTACCATAGTACAGTTCTATTATTCTTCCCAAAGGCCACTTGAAGGTAGGCATGTTATCCTCTACGAGTACGACTAGGTCACCGATCCTCACATTATTCTTTCGAAATCTCCACTTGTTACATTGTTGTAATTCGCTTAGGTAGTTACGATGCCATTTACTCCAAATGAGTTGTACCAGACGGGTCACCCTTTGCCATCTTTTTAAGGCATTCTCGTTCAATTTAGTTAGATCAGGTTCAATGATGGAATTAATTGACCTGCCTATGAGAAAGTGGGCCGGAGTTAATGCTCCTAAATCATCTTCACTACTAGATAAAGGGCACAGGGGTCTGGAATTTAGAACTCCCTCAATTTGGACACTTACAGAAAAAAGCTCTTCGTATGTCAAATTTGCCCCGCTCACGACTCTTTTAAAATGTTTATTTTACAGATTTTACCTCAGCTTCCCACAAGCCACCGAAGGAAGGCGCTCTCGGAGGGATAAACTTCCACTCAATTCCCTCGATAGATAGAAAGCCTGCAAGCTGCTCGTTTGGCTCTTTAACAAGTTTCAAGAGCCTCTTAAATTCCTGGTTTGCCCCAACAAAGTTTTTGCCATTATCCGAGTATAATTTGGCACACTCGCCTCTACGGCCAAAAAATCTCTTTAGGGTAGCTATGAAGGCTTCAGATGTGAGGTCTGATACAATTTCTACATGCACCGCCTTAGTTACAAAACAAACAAATATGCATATGTATATTTTGTGCAGGATACCTTTTCTTTGGTTACGATATCTGACCAAAAAAAGGGCAACAAAAATCTACACTAGAGCAGTTAAAGGGACAATCGGGAACTACTCTGTCCCGGGGTAGATTACCCATTAACTGGGACGTCACATTTGGTTTCATTTTAAAGCAGATCATACACTCATGTACTATTTTTCTGCACAGAGAACGACCGTTCAAAGGCCAAAACTTTTCTCTTACACAGTGGAGAAGTGTAGAGACACCAATATGTAGATTTTTCTTATGAAAATACATAACTATTTGATTTGTCACCTTATGATTACTCGGTAAGATTGCGGGGTATTTGTTATCATACAGCAGATCCGAATTACCCAGGCGTCCACCTACCCGCACTACACCATTACTATCAAGAAAAGGATTTAAATTTCTTAACTTACTGTTAGGTAGGACGCTTTTCTGGCTTTGGAGGTTCCGAATCTCAGCGGAAAAGACCTCCTCTTGTACCATTCGAATCAACCATTTTTCAGCTTGATCCAACTCTGAGGAGCCAAGCGGGCCAGACTCTTTTACATTACACTGTTTCACATTATTTGCAAATCTTGATACATAGCTAAATATATAAAGGACAATTACATAATTATTACTCTTGCACACTAAATCAGATAATAAAGATAATTCCCTACTTATAGACATAAAAACACTAAACATCGTCATATCAGACTCCAAGTTCAGTTTTAGTTCACATGAATACTCAGAATCATTCATCAGGGTTGAACTGAGCTGTCCACTGGACGTCTCACCTCGCTGAAGGAATGGTGAGCCATTCCACCACAGTTCAAGTTCGGGAAAGTTACAAGGGCCTAACGCACGCGAAATTACATCCGCAGGATTCAAAGCCGATGGCACATGATTCCACTGACAGTTTTCTGTCAGCCGTTGCACTTTGGACACACGGTTGGCGATTAAGGTCTTGAGACGGTTTGAAGGTGTGTTCAGCCACGCCAGGGCGATTGTAGAGTCTCTATGCAACACAACATCAATTTCCAATCGAAGAGTAGCACGGACTTTCTCCACAAGCTGAGCCAAAAGAAGGCAAGCGCAGAGTTCCAGCCGTGGAATAGAAATCACTCGAATGGGTGCCACGCGGTACTTGCTTGCCAAAATAGTAGTTCTCGCTGCATCAGTTCGAGAGAAACACTGCAGGTATACGACAGCTCCATATGCTGCCTCGGAAGCATCTGCAAAGCATTGAAAGACGATTCTTATACAATCGTCAATCAGAATGTATCTCTCAACTTTCACATTCTCGATACATTTTAAGCTTGTGACAAATTTGTTCCACTCTTCGGCGATTGGATTGGGAAGCACATCATCCCAATCCAGCTTCTGCTGCCACAACCGCTGCAGAAGGATCTTGGCTCTGGTTATCACTGGACCCAAGAAACCAAGGGGGTCATACAGTCTGGCGATCACACTTAGCACTTCACGCTTGGTGTATGACGATCGATTTGAAATTGATACCCTGAAGACGAACTGGTCTTGCAAAGGCTTCCAGCTGATGCCCAACGTTTTCACAGACAACTCCGTGTCAACAGTGAACGGATATTCGACGCCACATGACAACGAGCTGTTCAGCAAGTCAGGGGAATTCGAGGACCACTTGTGAAGAGTCATTCCGCACGACTGTAAGGCATCACGCAGCTGTGATTGTAGCTCTCAGGCAGTCTCCAGATCAGGTACCCCAGTCACGATGTCGTCCATGTCGGTATCGTGCAGCAGAACCTCAGAAGCCAGAGGAAATCTCGATTTCTCATCCTTGGATAGTTGCTGCAGGGTCCTTATGGCAAGGAAGGGTGCATTAGACGGGCCATAAGTGACGGTTTTCAAACGGTAAGTTAAAATCTCCTCGTTGGCTCCAGTCTTTCACACTATTCTCTGAAGATTCCGTTGTTCTGGATTGATGAGTATCAGCCGATACATTTTCTGAATGTCTGTAGTGAAGGCATACCTGTGTCTCCGAAACCGGGTAATTGTCCCGAAGACGTCCTCAGTGACTTCTCCCTTCACCAGAACGTCATTCAGACTCATGCCTGTTGTGGTGGGTGATGAAGCATTAAAGACAACTCTCAGCTTAGTTGTCAATTTATCAGGGCGTAGAACGCCATGATGGGGTATGTAGTAGTGTATGGGCGGTTCACATGACTCAACAACTTTCTCCATATGGCTTAATTCCTCATACTCCCTCAAAAAAATCCGTATACAACGACAAACACTCGAATTCCCTAGACAGGCGCTTCCACAACGAATTAAGCCGCCTCACAGCAATGTCTTTAGAATTTCCTAAGCACGACGGATCCTTACTCATGGGCATTGCTACTACATATCTACCCTCTTCATCTGTTCTATGGGTACGCACGAAGTGATCCTCACTCAACGATGCCTCTGTATTCTCTGACCGTTCCATACCAACATTTTCAATTTCCCAAAATTGTTTCAATGTTTTATTTAAGTCATCATCAAGGATTAACCCACAATGAACGCGATCATTCACTACCTGATCAACACTCCCACTTGAAACGTAACCAAATACCATATTCTGCAACAATAACTGCGAATTTTGAGCATAGATTTGTCCTGGCCTCAACAATTCATAAAAAATCTCTGCACCTAGCAACATGTCAATTTGACCTGGATCATTGAAACTATAATCAGCTAATGATACGAATTCTGACACGTCAACACACATATCCATTATCCTTCTTGGAATGAGATCGGTTATTTTGTTGACCACTAATAGGGACAATTCCCTTTCGTAACTCTTATCCCTGTTCGCCACCGAGGTCTTAACACACCTATTAACAACCATTGTTGCGTCATTAACACATGAAACCACAGTATTTATTTTCTCCAATTTTAATTGCAACCTTTCCGCGCACGCCTTAGTACACAGGCATGATTGGGAACCGACATCCAGGAGACATCACACTTCGATCCATTCTGAATACTTGTTTTTAACTAGTGCACGAACAGTACTCAACAACACATTTTTTCTTTTATTTTTCTCAAAACTAGTTGCGACTATTTGGGGTTGGGAAACCACTTCTGCCTCACCTCCCCTTGCGCTCTGTTGCAGAGGAGCATTTGTTTGAGAATTAGGGTTGCCGGAAAATGAATTATGGTCACGCGGAAAATGAATCATCCTATTATGAGGTTGACCACAGAAACAGTTTCTTTCTGAATCGCATTCACGAAGTTCGTGTGGAAGAAAGCAACGAAAGCACAATTTATTCTTCTTTACTTCATCCGCTCTTTCCCAAACTGATAGCCTCTTAAATTTGGGACACGTATAAAAAGGATGAAACGCATTTTTACACAAAACACAAACTGCACCTTTTTCTGCAGACACAAATACTTTCGATATATTCCTATCTACACGCTAATTAGAATTTTTCTGCCATTTGTATCCTCGACATCCTTTTGTTTCCCCTACATTTCTACAGGTAAACTCATTTTTACATTTACCTCTCGACGATAAGTAAATATCACACTCTCAACCAAGCTGCTGAGGTGTGAAAAAGGTCAGACCCTGCTTTACCCCAATGCGAGTCATTAATTGTCGATCAAGAGTTTCGAAGATCTTATCCGAAACTATTAGCTCGCACAGGGATTTGAATTCGGTCACCTTGCGCAACTGACAATAATAGTCAAACGATGCACACAACCGAGAAACAAATTGCACATAGGTCTCAGATGGCAACTTCTGGGCCTTTTTAAAGTTATTCCAACATTCCTGGGGGGTGGGTTCAAACTCCTTCAATACTAAACCTTTTATCTTCTCATAATCGACTAAGTCCTCCTGATTCACATACACTAGCAAGTTATTTACTTTTTCACCCAAAATATTCAACAGAATCTCGGCTTTTAATTCATTAGGAACAGTTTTAGCTTGAAATGCCTTTTCTAAAGAAGGGAAAAACAGATTAAATGATTCTGATTTAACAGGTACTGGAATAGTCAAGGTTTTAACACTACTGATTAATCGTTCCAGATTATCAGTTGAAGGGGTCGGTTCTATGTCGTCTGCAGTTAGGGACGTGTTAGTCGAATTCCCTTTCACGTTCGCAATTTCTAGCTGCTTTTGTAATTGGGCCAATTTTAATCTTTCTTATTGTATTTTTGTTTCACTAGCTTCCTTATCCAATTTTTCCCTATCCAATTTATCCTTCCTTTCCAATTTTTCCCAATCCAATTTCTCCTTCCTTTCCAATTTTTCCCTATCCAATTTCTCCTTCCTTTCCTGTTTTTCCCTATCCAATTTCTCCTTCCTTTTCTCTAAAATATTATCAATAAGACCACGCAGAAATTCACTATCGTTTTTGTACACATCACTAGATTCAATTAATTTCTTCAGCTGTACTACTTTAGCATTATCCGGTATCGTTAAACCCAATTCATCCGCAACCTGAATCAGCTCATCCTTTCTTAAGTTCAGTTTGACCGCCATTATTGAAATTAACGCCAAATTATTGAAATTAACGCCAACCTATTCACGAAACATTACACATTCACAATATACATCTCTAAAAGAATTTTGAAATACTGCGAATAAAAGCACAAGAATACAACACCTCTAAAAATTATGCTAACATAAATACTGCGAATAAAGCACAAGATATACAACACATCTAAAAAGTTATACTAATGCGAATAAAAGCACAACAAATACAATACATCTAAATGGTTCTACTAATGCGAATAAAAGCACAACAAATGCAATACATCTAAAATGTTATACTAATGCGAATAAAAGCACAACAAATGTAATACATCTAAAATGTTATACTAATGCGAATAAAGCACAACAAATACAATACCTCTAAAAATTATGCTAGTGCAAACACTGAACTTCAAAGCAATCCACACATGAAAACCGACTGCAATCACAATTTCAACACTATCTAGTACATAAGCAATTTTACCTCAAAGTCCGACATCTGATTTGAGAATACTATCCGAGATACTAAACCACCACATATCACGCAATTGAAGAAATCACAATCCCGAATCGAAGCTTCTTAATCCATAGGTCGATGAATTTCCTCACGGTTCGAATAAGACCAAAATATGGTCGCGTACACACAACTCTTAGGTAGACACAGTATAACACTAACGCAATGGACTGTAACTCGTTTATTATAGCTTTCAAAAAACCACATCGGCACACATTGAGAAATTAGAAAGTCACAGTCAAGGTCGCACTAAATACACATCACATAGCAACGAGTGGCGTACACTCGCGTCACAGGTATATAAACATAAGATAACAGAGCCGTCTCTCGGCGAATTTAATACAGAGGGGGCGCGTGCGTCAACAGATATTTTTGGTTAGTTATTCTGTGCTCCCTTGCCTTGTTTTGAAAAGTAATCTTTTAGAACTATACTTTTTAGTTAAGAATTTGGTTTATGTATGGATAAGTGTTTTTTTTTACGAAAGTGTTTAAGATAAAATGTACAAATGTATAAAATTGTAAATAAATTAAGTTTAATTTAAATTTAAACTAACTCTCTGTTTTAATTGTTTTCAGTATTGTAGATGTGCTTTTTTAGTTTATTTGTTCGTCATTGCTTATTACGTCCTGAACTACGGGTTATTAACAAATAATTTAAAACACAACGCACCCAACTACCCCTTTATAAATAATTAATGTACTACCCAACTAATTCACGTCCGATTAAATAACTTTGGACGAGCAATGTGACATCCACATTAGAAGTTTTGCTCATCAATTCAGCTATTTTGTTTCTCAAAGCTTTTACTAAATAAACAAATGATTATTCTGTTTGAGAAACATGCGATTGACATGGATTTTCAATCTCTCTTAATTACTTACTGAATTTCATTGAATGGAGTCATTGGACAATTTTCGGTTAGCACTTTCTTCGTCAGAATATTTGTATGTACAACTGAATCGGAAACTCTTAATCAAAGCAGGAATAAATAATAAAATGAAGGAACTTTTGGACAACTCACACGCCATCTTTAACTCTACAATCAATTCATCGTGGAACTGAAGAAGAGTTGATTACGTGGGAATTTTTGAATGCCGAATACGTTTATAATATTACTAATCTGAAAGTACAGTAACCACCGCTTATAGTGATCAGTGGTTATAAGAATGAACCGTTTATAAGAATCAATATCGCAAATACAAAAACAAATGTATTATTTCCATGTTAAAATTTTCGCTTTAAAGAATCAATCCACCGGTTTTAAGAATCAGTTTACACTTTTCGCTTTCCTTTCATTTTTCCAAAAAAGCCATTTAAACCCTCAAAAGGTACAAAGTTCTTTCTTTATTCTTTTTAAAAGAAATAGTGGTAAGATGGGAGGGAATACAGTCGTAAAATGCATCCCTTTCTTTGTTAGACATAACATAATAGTTTCCCTTTAAACGCTTTAGCTAAACACTGTCCTATTAGCTTGACCCGGGGGCATCCTAACCGTGCGTATCCGGTTTCACTTTTCTCTATTGACATACAAAGACAGGGACTCTTTTTTCCCCATCTCCCACATCCTGGTTGCGGCTTCCTGAACCCTGAAACACATAAATCTTCGGGGAAGTGTCCACTATCACTCAGAAAAACGTGACATTATTAGATTCAGCATGTTATCAAATCGTGAAACGTAAGCTAGAAGGTGAATCTTTGTCTGAGATTATTGGTATTGAAAGAGGTATAAACACCCTCCTGAAAACTTCATTACGTCAAACTACCATAGAAAACGTATTCTTGCACCCTTCCTGTAGTTGAAATGTTAAACTGTTAAGCAGGTATGTTGTAATAAATATTGGATTTTTTTCTTCTCTTACTATAATCATGTGCATCTACTTATAGGTCTAGAAATTAAGTTGTATTTTTAAAATTATAAAAATAATTTTAATAAAATATAATTAACGTAAATTAAAGAGATTTTTTTATGGTAAATTATCTTATATATGTATATATAGGTGTGTGTGTTCCTGTCCAAAAACCTAAATTTCAGCTATAAGAATCAACCGCTTATAAGAATCAAAAACAGTAACGACAAACGTGATTCTTATAAGCGGAAATCACTGTATATCCTACTTTAATTATTATGCATTTGACTCTCATTAATTTTATACGTTATTCAGATGATATTAATTGACTTTTTTGGATTCAGAAATTTTTCATTTCAAACTTGATTACTTTTAGTGCCTTAGCAACATCATCCAACTTAACCTTTTTGTACTTTGTATACATGAAAATACAATAGTTTCATAAATATCCATACAATAGTTCCAAAATACAAGAGTTCCCTACATTTTCATTGAAGAGGATAGTTTATTATTTATTTATTTTGAGGAAATTTCCAATATTTTGGCAACGTGTACTTCTTTACTTAAATCGTTAATCTCTATATATTATTTCTAGAAGGTGATTTTTTTCTGACTAACCTTTTTCTCCCTTCATACTTAACCAAAATCGATAAATGAGGTGTCATTTTATAGATTAAGATCTCCGATTCCGACGAATTGTTAATTTAGAATTACACATTGTATTGTTTGTTTAAAAATCGAAGTATAAACATTATAAAAAATTTTTCTTCCGCTAGATGGCGTGCGGGTACTTTCTTTATTCTCCCATTCTCGCTCGCACACTGAACTTTTCAGTTTTCAAATCGTCTGCCTTTATTATCATTCCGTGAATTAATTTCTAGTGTCGGCGATGTTACGACACCCTGCAGAGTTCTGATAAAAGACCACCAGATCGCGCCTACGTGGGTCATTCCCTCCCAGCGCTCAACGAGAGCGAAACAGACTCGGACGCTGCGCAATGTTTTCTGTCTTAAGTTTTCTTAAATAAATATTAGAGTTTTTTTATGTGGAAATCCTCACCGAACACGCTACACTTTCACTAAAAATTAATAAGTTTATTAATTGGTAACATCTGCGTAGGTGTACTTTTTGCATGGAAAAACGAATGATTTGGACTAAAACCTATTTTCTTTCCTCTTCAAGAACATGTTATGAGTGACATTTTTCCCTGGTATACCTTTTTAGAGTTTAATTTTATTTATTCCATTCTATGTACAAAATTAAATTGCATATGACAAAATTCTACCAAGCTGTCAAGGGAAAGCTTCTAATATGTCTCATAATTAAATGATAATCAAAATAAAGGTCTTACCATGTAGATGTGCAAATCGAAGAAAAAAATGAGATTGAGACAGTGGTTGGTCTTGGCGGATCGGCAAATTTCCTATGTAACCTCATGGGAAAATGTGCGCGAGACACGTAAAGATTTGCGTTATTTCTAGGTGGCAAGCTTATTTATTTGCTTTTACTTTTATCTCTCGAACACTAACCTTTAAATTTGAAAAAATACCATCATATATATATATATATACACAGTGGCTCCCAAAAGTGTTCGTACACTTACGATTTTCAATGAAATAGGGGTCTATCCATTAATTAAAATGAATATATTAGAATGGGTATTTAATAATAAGATCTATAATCTATTCTTAACAAAACTACATGAAATATTTTGAAAACATAGTAAAACTTTATTTTTAAGAAACCAGTAATCAAAAAGTAACAAAAACTTTATCTCACAAAAGTCATCGTACACTGAAATATTTTCGAATAAATTCATACTTAAAATTATCACCTGGCGCTTTATTTTATTTTTGAATTGTGGTGGCATTTAAAATATCGTTTGGCTTTAATTTTTGCTTGCCTACTCCGTAATATTCTATTTATTCTTTAAAAATGACTCGTAGTCGTAGAGAAACAACAAACAGCATTCGAAAATTGATTATTTTTCATCGTAGTAGTGGTAAATCAGTTCGGAATATTGTTAAATTACTTAATTTATCCCATTCTACTGTGCAGTATGTGAATAAACGCTTTAAAGACGAGAATTGGATCGAAAACAAGGTAAGAAAAGGCCGTCCGGCAAAGTTAACAAAACGTGATCAGAGATTTATAATTAGAAAATTTGTGAAAAATTCACGTTTGAGTGCTGTAAAAGTTTCTGCAGAATTCAATGAAACATTTTCTACTTCAAATTCACCTGAAATTTTTTGACGAGTTCTCAGAACAGCTGGATTACATGGGCGTTCTGCCCATAGAAAATTTTTTGTGAGTGAGAAAAACAGAAAGTTTAGGCTTCCCTTCGCACTATCAATGATAAATAAGCCCCAAACCTATTGGAATAATGTCTTATTTGCCGGTGAACATTTTTGGTGCTGATGGATGTATAACTGTATGGAGAAGAAAAAAATGAGAAACTTAATCCCAAGAACTTAGTAGGAACAGTTAAGCATGCCGGTGAAAGTATCCTTGTGTGGGGGTGCATGTCAGCATCAGGACTAGGAAATTTGGTATTTATTGATGGCATAATGAATCATGCTGTTTTTATAAATATTTTAAGAGACAAATTAAAATTATCAGCTCAAAATTTGGGTATTGGAAACAACTTTGTTTTTTTTATCAAGATAATGATCCTAAGCACATGGCTCTCAACGTTCGCATCTGGTGTCTCTATAATTGTCCACAAGTTTTGAAAACACCACCTCAATCGCCAGATTTAAACCCAATAGAACATATTTGGAGAGAACTGGAGGTTCGAGTACGAAAACATGACATTCACATGAAAAGCGAACTAAAAACAATTATGATGGAAGAATGGATGAACATTGATGCAAAAATTACAAAAGAACTAAAGCAATCTATTCCCAGACGTTTAAAAGCTGTTGTGGATGCTAAAGGATATACTACTAAATATTAATTTAACGAAAAATTAGAATATTTACTAATATGTAGAGATTTTTTACAAGTGTACGATGACTTTTGTGAGATAAAGTTTTTGTTACTTTTGGATTATTGGTTTCTTAAAAATAAAGTTTTACTATGTTTTCAAAATATTTCATATAGTTTTGTTAAGAATAGATTATAGATCTTATTATTAAATACCCATTCTGAAATATTCATTTTAATCAATGGATAGACCCTTATTTCATTGAAAATCGTAAGTCTACGAACACTTTTGGGAGCCACTGTATATATATATATATATATATATATATATATATATATACATTATTTTTAGAAGATGATTTTTGGTGACGATCTCCTTTTCTTCCTTCATACTTAGCCAAAATAGATAAATGAGGTACTATTTTATTATAGATTAAGTTCTCCGCTTCTGACGGATTGTTGATTTAGAATGACACATCGTATCGCTTGCTTAAAAAATCGAAGTTTAAAATTGACTTTGGGCCCTAGAGTTCTTTTCTTGAATGCGGCGATACGGCACGATCCAATATTGTGTGCAAAGAAGTTTTATGATGTAAATATCCCATTTTCCACGAGTTTGTGTCATACTTAACTTTTAATATTGTCTACAAGGGTGTAAATATCTCATGCTCCCCTGTTTTGTGTTATTCTTCACTTCCAGTTTTGTATCGAAAGGTGTTTTGTAATCGGTTCTGTATTATCCTTACACACCATTGTTATTTGACAAATGAACAATGGCTACAAATGAAGTGGTTTTTCTTTCATCCTACTACTACAACCACCCACCTCTCTGTAAAATAAATCGTATTTTATTCGAATGCGAAATTGTCGCACGCGCCACCTAGTAAATTATATTATGAAAAAAGTCGGGCAAATATCTTGTAAGATATTGAAAATAAAGGGGAAGAGATCTCTATGGCAATTTTGTTACATTTGAGTCATTAAATAATAATTATTTTTTTCCTGTGTATGGAATACCACAAAATGTATTTGATAGGTGTAATATTACTTGAAAATTGAGCTGAAGTTTCGTCATTCTCTTAAGCAACAGGTTATGCCTTAATATATTTTAAAAGTCAAGTACTTAAAAAATATTCAATATTAAACATTAAAACAACATAAGTATCTTAAAGATTTTGCTTTTATTAATTGAAGTACTTCATTTTGAAGACCCTTTCTCAGTGTCATGGTTTTATTAAGAGCTTTCAATAAATAATATTCGCATCAATTTTTCGTTTCCTGAAAGTGTACCAAACTTTAAAATTCTCTGTAAAATGTTAACAACCTATTTTTCGGGCATTTTTAAACATGAATGAGAGTACTAAATAACACTTTTCAAAAGAATTATCACAGAAAGGAATAAATTGCTAAAAAAATTTCTAGTACATGAAAGTTTTATCTATTATCCGATATTACATTCTTCGTACTTTCTTTATTTCTCATAATACAATTGCTCTCAAGTTATCTGAAACATAATTGCATTGTAATAAAAAAATCTTAATTTTTTTAGCCCGACAATTCATGACGATGACCCACAATGAAGTGCTGTGTAAATAAAATTGCTCAACCTCAGAGAAGTAATTATATTCAAAATGAAAAATATTCTTGTCAAAATTTTTATTTACAAGCAACAATTCAAAAATTCCTAGAATCGTGCAAAAATTTTAATTTTATTAAGTAATATATTTCAATGTAAACCTTGAAAAAGACTGCGAGAAGTTTCTTTGAGAAAAATACACGTATCAACTTTTATTCTTGAATGACGTTGATGGATTTCCAAGCAGTGTTTGTGAATGTTAAACAACAGAACTGAGCACCACAAGGCTGCAGTTACACGTTTTTCTCACTCTTTTATTCCACAAGATTTACCGCTCTATCAAATATCAATTATTGAACCAGCTGATTCTTCCGAGATTATTACAAGTTTTCAATTTTTTTGCCCTGAAGTATATATGAAAAATCAGGTTAGTAAAGGGTCCTCTAAAATAGATTTTAAAAGTTAAACTGCCTAAATGTTTTTTTATGCTGATCAATTTTTAATTAATACATCTGATAAAGTTCTGTTGGAAGTAATGAAAAATAGACAAAAGAATGTGTGTCAATTTTTTATTTTTTTATCAATTGTCAACACTATTTACACACCGACAGGCGAGTGCTTTATACATGTACAAAGGTTTTTACTGGAATCAATGACAAAAGACTTCCACGCTCCCTCTTGATACGATGTCTTGGAGTGGTTATTAACAAGGAAAGATGAGGAAAGTTACACCTGAAAGTGATAGGGAAAGTTAGAAAGATGCTCTTTGCTTAGTAGTGACTGAGATATTTGTGAGAGTGGAGCCCGATTCCGTGTAAGCTGTGAAATCCGTGGAGATCATGATGGAAATCATGACCATGGTGGTCTTCAATGTGGTGCCCCAAATCAAGAGTGACGTGTTTCACTACTGGAACCTTCTTCACTACATCTACATGCTTGACAACAGCAACATGTTTCACGACTGGAACATGTTTGATCACTGGTACGTGCTTAACAACGGGTACCTTCCTTATGACTGAGATTTCCTTAACAACTGGAACCACAACTTTGTGATCATGGCCACTCAACAGGCTACTACTGTGTAACAGTAGATCACTGGAATGACCAAGATCATGTAATCCATGGTGGAGGGATCCATGGTGGAGAGATCCATGGTGAAGAGGAATGACGCCTCCTAAAGCGACAGCAGCTAATACTGAGAAGGCAAGGGTAGCAAACTGAAAGAAAAACACCAAATTAACAAAAAATACTTTTTGCGATAATTATTTAGATTAGACGATTCTTTGGATGACTAACATCTACAATACTTTTTAAAATCTGTCCTTGCGATTTCAACGAAATATGTTTCCACATATTAATTTTGTTTTGTAAATCTGCTTTAAAGGTTTTTATCATTTTGAAAAGAAATACACTGCTGGCCACTGTAAATGCAACACCCTGAGGGAAACATGCGAATAACATGAAATTTACAACATGCATTAGCGGAGGTGAGATATGCAAATGATTAGAATTTCAGCGCAGACGCACATCACGCGCGCCTGTGGCGCCACTTCAAAGCGCTATTTAAGGCTTGGAGATTTCGACGATTTCAAGTTCGGCAATTGTGTTTTTCTTGTGGTTTTTTAAAAAAAAGATCAATTATGCCTCGTCGAAAACAGCGATCATCTTTTGATCAAGTATCCGAGTTCGACAGAGGAAGGATAGTGGCCTACCGAGATTGTGGATTATCTTTCAGGGAAATCGGTAGTCGTGTTGGACGAAACCAAACAACTGTAATGCGGATATGTGATCGTTGGATGCAGGAGGGTACGACGGACCGGCGTGTTCGATCGCATTCACCTCAGCGCACCACTTCACGTGATGACAGGCAAATTGTGCGCATGGCAGTGACGGATCGCTCAGTCACATCACGAACCATAGCACAGCACATGCAGTCTGTAACACATCATCCAGTGTCTGCGCGTACCATTCGACGCCGTTTACAGCAGAGTGGTCTGTCCGCAAGACGTCCATTGCTTTGTCTACCCTTGACGCAGAACCACAGACGTCTCCGCCGCCAATGGTGCGATGACAGAAGGATGTGGACGGCAGAATGGAATGAAATTGTCTTTACTGACGAGTCACGCTTCTGTCTGCAACACCACGATGGTCGCATTCGAGTCTGGAGACACCGTGAAGAGAGGTTGCTGAACAGCTGCGTTATGCACCGCCACACTGGTCCTGCACCGGGTATTATGGTATGGGGCGGTATTGGATATCACTCTCGCACACCTCTAGTACGCATTGCCGGTGCTTTAAACAGCCAGCGTTACATCTCAGAGGTTTTGGAGCAAGTTGTCCTTCCTTACCTTCAGGGCTTACCCACAGCCATATTTCAACAGGATAATGCGCGACCACACGTGGCACGCATTGTCCAACGGTTCTTCGTCAATCGCCAGATTGAATTGTTTCCCTGGTCGCCTCGCTATCCGGATCTTTCGCCGATAGAAAACATGTGATCCATGGTTGCTCTACAATTGACCCAGATTCCATCCCCAGCTGCCACAGCAGATCAACTTTGGGAACGTGTGGAAGCTGCTTGGTCTGCTGTACCCCAAGAACTCATCCAAAGTCTCTTTGAATCAATGCCGAGGCGTGTGGCAGTGGTGATCTCCAACAATGGCGGCTACTCTGGCTACTGATTTTGGCAGGAACCACACTTCACAGAAGTCTATAAATTTAATCATTTGATACTTGGTCAACATGTTATCTACAAAATAAATTTTGTTGTGATATCTCTTGTCTTTCTTGGTGTTGCAATTTGGGTGGCCAGCAGTGTAGTTGAAATGAACTAAAACTAAAAAAATTTTCAAATCAATATTTAAAGTAAAATAGCTACATAATGTTCCTGAACAAGTATCTTCATTCAATTGGACAAGATGAATTTCCTTATAGTATGTTGTAATGGGGAATTTTTGTACTACAGTTTTAGATTTCATACTAATAACTCGATTGCATACTAGAAAATATTTAAAAGTAGTGATATTCAGTTATTAGAATAAAGTCAAGTCCATGATTGATATAGTTAGGTTTCTTACATAACATACTATATAAATAAAATAAATGTGGTATTATATGTTAGGAAGGAAATCGTCGAATAATTTCTTTATGAAAACACCGTGGAGAGTTATTTAATCGTCTTTAGAGAGGGAGTTTTAAGAAAGATTAATTTATTGCAAACTTTTGCTTGACGTTGCCTCCACAACCTCATATCAGTCTTGGCGTTCAGTTATTCAAACCTTCCAGATAACGATATTTCTGCCGTGCATTTTATGATTTCTAGAAGAAACATGCAAAAGTAATATCAAATACAATAATTGAGGAATATATTTCCTCTCTAATTAACAGAATGGGTATGGCTTGGAATAATGATATCGAAAGTGAGATTACAATAAAATGGTGAAGAGAATACCTTACTTATCTTACTTACCTCCTTTGAGTCACATAGAATAGGTGGATAAAAAATATATAGAGTAGACTTACCTTGACACTTGCTTACCGAAAATATTCTTTAAGATAAAATTTTTTCAGGATATTTCAGTGAATGTAAAAACATAACTTATGAAGGGTAATATTGTTAATAAACTAAAGCCGTTTATTAGAGATTTATAAATATGTTTAAGAAACATATTAAGTCATACATTTCAAATACCGAAAGACGTTAATCGAAGTAGTTAATGGGATTGGTCGGAAATCATTGCTATCACTTCCACATGATTCTGGTATTGAACGGTTTTGTAAAAAATCTGTGCTCTTATGCTTTAGATAATTTTCTAAGATAAGATTGTCACAATACAATTACTTCATCCCTGATCTATTGATTCATAGATACTGCATTTAAGCATTTTCATTAATAAATATGAACTTTAAAAAAACATGTTTAACTTTTAAATACGTAATGAGCTTTTTTCACAGAAAATTAACGGACGAAGTAATGAGGTAAAATAATACAGAATGCTTTTTATACCACATTTCTAGCTTTTCTTTGAGACATAAAAAGTTTATCTGTTAAAAAGTCTTAAAATTAATGCATTTTGCTTTGCAAAGAGAAAGTAAAATTTAGTTTCTTAATGGAATAGGAGCGACTATTTTCCGTTAGCTAAAAATTTTCCAGAAAAAATGAGCTTCTGGTATTACTTGTTTTCAGATTTTCAAAGGAAATATGCTACTTCTAATCCGAAGAATTTCTATTTAGCTCGCCTTCTCGCTGTCCGAGGAAACATTTGCTTCATTCTAGTTTCATAATTTCATTATTCGACGCAGTAAATTATTTATGCTTTCACCGCTGAAATTTTGACAGAATAGTGGAGAATACATGCTTATCTAATGCATGTTTCTCTCTATAAGAAGAAAACTTCCCTGGCCAAATTAATTTTTTTTCTTTCTTTTCACCTTCAATATGCTTTAGCAGCATTAACTTAAAAAATAAAATTCCTTTCCATGGCTATATAAGGCTACAATATAGATGAATTTAGAGAAAAAACTGGGGGTAGGAGATTATGTTCAGATACTTTTCTAATCTAATTTTGAAAATATAAAAAAAATTAATTCTTAATCCTTCATTTGAAGTAAGTAAAAAAAGTTCTTGTAATTATTTAACTCAATTATAACTGAATATTAAGATTTCTGTTCAGTTACTGAAAATATTTGGCATATAATTTTGAATCAGTAAACATGTTAGATCAAAACAACGAACAATTTAATCCAATGGACGGTTCAATGCAATTATTGCAGTCCAGAGCAATTATTTACCATTAAATTCATAAGAGTTCTTTCTGCATATAAGCCATTTTTAAAAGTTTTGAAAAAAATTAAAATTAAGCGTTTTTTAAGCAATGCTTTGTGATATTCAGTTAAATTATTTCCTCGAATCTATTATTATAGATAACTAATATAAATTTACAAAAATTTCTTTTATTCTGACATATTTAATTTCAAATTTAATTAACAATATGACTATAACATAGATTTTTAAGAGATATTCGAATTTTTAGTACATATTTATGAAATAGAAATGTGTGTATTTTAGAGACTTGAACAGCAGACATTATACGTTACAGCACAGATAACATAGATTTCACCATAGTTACTGTAGTTTAGAACTGTACAGTTATAATACAAAATGTTAGTGTTTGAAAATCGGTATTATGAGCCAAGAACTAAAAAATCGTCTCCTGGAGTCAACAATATAGATCACTAAGACTAAAATATGATCTTTATGATGGATACATGCTACGAAATTCTACAAATTTTCACTAGGGGTAAAACAGCGAAATGAAGCTTAAATAATTTTAACAGTACATTTAGAGAAAACATAATAGTGGTAAATTTGGTTGGAAATACTTAATACTCACAAAGGTGTTCATGGTGCTGACCAAACTACCGAACAACTTAAGTTGGCTGTATTGGTTGAGGAGCGACTGGGAGTCGAATGATGTCTGTCCAAGAAACAGCAGCCTTTATATATACTGCGACACATGTATGTGTAACGCGTAGAATGTAGCCTTGGGTGAACATACATTCCTTAAGCTTTAAACCATATTTATCATCAGGGAGGGTGTCTTTTAGCTGCGGGCTGGTCAAAAACTCTTCCGTTTGATCCACTTTAAGACACGTAATCTCCAGTGAAAGTGAGCGAAACAGGGCTGGGTCCAGTTGTCAATTAACTGTTACAAAAGCCCAGAGGCCAGGATGTCTTTTGGCCTACATCTTCCATTAAAAAAAAAAAAAACACAAGAGAGCGTACAGCAAAAAGATATTATAAATAAATAAATATTACAGGAAAAACTAAACGCTAAGATCATTATCTGAGAGTAACCTAAATGTTTTTATTTAATTGAGAGAGTGTTTTTTCTCTAGCATGGGTGGTTAACGATAAGTGATAAACGATACTCGACTTTTCCTTTCATTTTCCCATGCTGCAAGCTCTGTGTACACAATAGATGTTACTTGCTCTCACAAGTGGGTAGTGTTCGTTCCTACTGTGTCCGAGTCGATAACATTTTGAATAGCCGAAAACTAGGGTATGCTTATATGGTTTTCATTGTGAGTGCGTTTCTTTGTATAGCAATTAAACTTTGAATTCCCCAACTTGATGCTTTTTTTAACAAAAGCTCTTAACGCTTGGCTTTTAAACTGAGATGTAAATTACTCTGGAGATGTTTAGATTGTTTAGATAGTTATAACAGTGCTTCGTAGATGTTAAGATAAGGGCACTTAAATGTATTAAAAGTTCAAATAAAGAATACGAGTTATTTGATCTGATTACTGAGACGGTCTTTGAATAGTTAGCTGTAGCCCTCTTTTTGATGTTTAAAGTTAAAATATGCTTCTTAAAAGAATGGTTAAAATAAGTTGGCTGACCGTCCACATGTTTTAGTTTCCGGAAAGATGAAAATCAAGTGAATATGTTTAAGCTCCAGCCCAAATGAATTTGCCTGGGAATGACTTGATTTATTTTGATTACGCTTCCCGAGATTTGATATTGAAGTCTCAGAGGTCTGTTCATTTTAAAAGCATATACGAATGTTTATCTGAATAGGATGCAATCGGCAGAAAAGGTCTATACAAACTATTAGAGATTTTTTCATTTTTTGTGAACAAAGTAACAATTATTACCCCCTTTTCATCCTTATTTAATCTTGATTATTATTTTTTTTTGTTAGCATCGAATCGAACAAGCATTAATTCCAACAGGGAATATATCTTCTATCGTTTAGAATGTTTTACACCTTTTTCCTTTCATTTTTTTTTGCTTTCTATATTAAAAGCTTCATAATACTTCAATAGAAGTTCGTTTACCTAAATGTTATTTATAAGCTTTTTTCTTTATCTCCATGTCACTAATATTCTGTAATTGTGTACAGTCATTATTATTTTTATGGAGTGAGTACTTTTTTAGTAGTTTTACAAAATGGAAATGTGCAAAAGGTGCCTATAATGTCTGAAGCTTTGTAAAACGCAAAGTTGAACTAAATTAAAATTAAAAATTCTGCTTTACTTTTACGATACAACCTTTTTTCATATTTTATAATAAGATTGTGTAAAAAAAATTGTTTTTTTTTTGAAAAATCCATAATAATTTGTCCAGCATTGTATATGTGACCACTCGAATATTCAGAATAATTGATATTATAGCGTACTTAATACTGAGACAATGTATTCAAATGTTAAATGTTTCTATTCATTTCGAGTCTTTACTGTACATAAAATGTAACATAAGTTTTATTCTTGAAAACATTTTGCACCAGCGTCGATAAATTCAGCGTTTCTTTTGTTGTTCAAAAGAGAGATATCTTTGAAAATAATTTGACGAGAATGTTTTTATGACTGTAAGAAGGGAGGCAATTTGAAAATTGAAATATTCATGACTTCAAATCTCGGAATAACCATTCGAATGTAACTTTGAAGATTATAATTCTTGGGCGAACGAAGAAAGCTGAGTGTGTACAATATAAAAAAAACACATAGAGCGTTTAAGTGTAAACTAAAGATGACCGATTCACTAAATGATCAGAAAACAATATGAGAATAAAGATTTTATGGCTTAATTTATCATATATTCAAGAATAAAAAATTAATATATTTATCTGATTGGAAATGAGCTATTTTGACTCTATATTCTTATTATATATATGAAGAATATATTTTATTCATGAGCGTAAATGATAGCATTTCTAGTTTTTGAACCAACTTCCGAAGCTTGTTATGGTATACACGGACACATCGTTATTTGTATGTGGTTATATATATATATATATATATATATATATATATATATATATATATTAATGTGTATATATGAGTGTCTTTGAGCTTTTCTCATCATAAAGTGTTGTATAAAGTGTTGAGTAAATATTTAAATTTTCGTAATTACATGAAAGACTTACAGATTCTGAGCACAGATATTTTCGAATGATAAAACTGATATCTTGAGATAAATTACTACAGAGAATTATTACTTTAATGGACGATCATTAGCTGTTCTTCCATACATGTAATGCCGGTTATTAGTACAGTTGCAGCTAATAACGCATTTGTCCCTTGGTGCGTAAAAATGTATCACAGAATAAAAACTAGAAAACGGTAATTCAAGTTTTAATGGAAAGAGATTTACAATATTTTGTATACAGAGTTAAGTTATTTACACAAAACGAAATTTTTTAATGCTTTAGAAATCAATAAAAGTTTCTAAGATTTAAAAAAAATAAAAAATCTTAAAAAGGAATGAAAAAATTAAATTTTGCCGAAAGTTGGATTTATTTAATATCAAAATTTGCAAAGAATCAATTTTTTAAAATATTTATGTGATAGGAGTAATTTACATTTACAATTCAATTAATTTTTGCATTGAATAATAATAATCAAATCATCATGATAACTGATCATATTTACATATTCTATTGTTCATTTCATGAGATCAGTGATAGAAAATATGCAGAGAGTTGCATTTGTGCTGATTTCTGTCTATTAAGTAGCGTCGTTTCAGTAAAGATAACGTGCTGTGGATAACTGTAAGTAACACTAGAACTGCTGACAATTAATGTAAGCTCGTTCCTGCCAAAATTCAATATAACATGTAGTTAAAAAATTATGTTCGTTTTTAATTTTTTTTTCTAATGCGGGAGTACTTATTCGCCTTTTGTTATTGGTCTTGCTGCGTACTTTATTATGGAAGCACCATTTTAGGGGAGCCAGCCGATGAGGGGACAACACGATGACGACCATTCGGGATTCGAACCCAAGCCCACACGACTCCAACCTCGACACCAGGTTTTTGAATTAAATTCAGAGGGTTTGCAAGATAATAGTCAACAATATATGCTTTTCGTAACATATTTTTGGCAAAGTAAATTGAAAATGATCTCATCTTCATCATTGATTTCGAAGATTTTTATATTAATTTCCACTATAAAATAGAGGAGTATCCCAAGCTAGTAAGTCTTCCCAGCCAAAAAAGGAATCTTAATTGATTTCAGAGCATCGATTCCTTTATGTAATTAATTTGTGTAGTAGCTTACAATTGGTTCAAAGTTTTTCCATCCTTACTGGTATATTCTAAAATTGGGATGACTAATACTTCGCGTTTTTAAACTGTAAAAGGACAATCGTAATATTGATATATATATATTCAGAATAACGTACACATTAATATTTCCCAATCAACTAACACCACAACTCAGAGAAAGCATCTGTCAATGAATATCCAAACATATTTTGAACGTCATACAATTTCTCAACGAGTGAGTATAACTCGTTGTTGTATATTAAGTTATACTTCAGATGCATCCTTGGAAAAGAAATTGAGCTGAAACCGTCATAGTAACAGGTTAGGATGTTCCGGTATTAATAAAGTTATTTTTCATTCACTTAATTTATAGGGCTAAAGGTGTCTTCAGCTTGCATAATATAATTTCTTCCATACCGTATCCTGTACGAAGGGTCATTCCGACTCTACCTTTTAACATAAAGTTAACATACTGATAAGGTAGTTGATTAAACAAAGCTAATATTAAATTGAATTTCAAATTCTTGTAGTTTTATTCTTCTAGAGATTTCAATAACCAAACATCATACTATATTTTTAGGATCTTAGGACTGTAACACGTCTTAATTTTTATGATATTTTATTTTTCTAAATGTAAATGCACCATATATTGGAAAAATATGTGAAGGCAAAAGGTTAGACCCGAAAATCTCCTCCAAATTTGTTTTATGACAATAATTTATTTTCTAAATAACATGGTATTTGTAGCCTTAAATTCTAATAAAGCTATGAATTGTACTTAAACATGTATGAAAGAGTCCCCTGCAGTTTCAAAAATGAAGCCTAAAAAGCTTTCGTTGGAAAGCCACAATATCTAACGAATCCGAATTATGGGTGAGTTCTGAATTAATATATGAAGGAGCTTAATTTTTCGGTTGAGTTGCTTGCAGGGCCATTGTGTCACATGAGGCAAGATTTAAAACCGTGAGACTCGAAGTGCTGAACGTATCACTATTAGAAATCAATTATCTACTTAAAAAATAGCGGAAATTAAGGGAAAAATATGTATTAAATAAAAAGAAAAGTTTTATTTATTTTAAGAAAGTCATAGAAATTTTAAAAATTACTGAACTTGAAAAAAGTAGATAAAAAGTAAATAAATTTTAATATAATTTGTTACGAAATAAAAATAATTATTAAATGATTGCTCGAACCTTTATAGCAATAAATGAATTTAATGCATCTCTATAATTCCTTGTTTTTGAAATCGTTGCTAGATCATTGAGCCGTTTGCGGATGGATGAAAATGTACGCTCAGCTCCTGCTACAGTCACAGAAAATGCTATTTGTCCGAACACTTTGTAAACCCTAGTCTTTATTAGAGAAAGATGAATTCTATCACAAAAATGAATCGCATAAAGTGGAGTCTCATTTTCTATCAAATTCAAACAGATAATTAGTAACAAATATAAGGTGTCGTGGGATTACAACAAACGTCGTGAAACATACATATGACGCATTTATTTCTCCGAATCTCAAATCCAGCAGTTTATGTTATTATATTTCGTGAATTTCGTCATAAATTAGATTAAAGTGTTCTTTCGTTATTTGTTACATATTTTTAGTATGTCTCATTTTGGCTCCTTTTCTATGGGTCCAGCCCTGATTGCCATTGCTTTGCCAAATCCGTCTTTTGTATTAGAGCATGAAACTAATTTTACCGAATGACATAATGTTTCCAAAACGTATTCTCATAGCTTGTAATATGTACAAAAAGATATTATAAGATCTTGTTTTATAATCTAAAATCTTATTTAATACTGAAAAGAAGCTATTTTCAAGATTTCATTTGTCCACGGAGGCTCAGAACCGCCTTTAAATACCAAATTATTCTACAATGGATTAAAAATATTTCAGAAACTTCATTTAGACTGTTCCTGAAATTACGTTAATGTGAGCTTTGAACAGATAGAGAACTCATTTGTAATTTTTTTTCTTTTAAGAAATGCATTGAATGAATATTTTAAAATTTGACTTTGTAAGGGTTCCATTCGACGCAAATACATTTTATGTACTTACTTATTTAGTATACTTATGTACACTAAATGTGTCGACACGCCTAGTTTTTCACATAATTACTTATGAAATAATGTTTGTCACTGATACCGATACTAAAGAATCAGATCTTCGAAGAGTGTAATACATATCTTAAATTAAGTTTAGGAAATATGACCTTTTCCGAATTCTCTTCAAGACGTGGACACATACAACATGAGAGATATTTTTCAGCTGCCTACTGAGTGAAACAGATGATTGCTTTCTCTCATTCAAGTGAAATTCGAAGTAGTCTTTGTGTGCTAATATTTGTACAGTTAGCCATCCCTATTGTGCAATTTCGACATACGTTAAGTAAATTCTCTTCAGATTTCAAATCCGTTTCGACATGTATCCATATCTACAGAAAGATTGTTCTTTATTTCCTCTTAGCGTTCAACGTCAGATTAATCTAAATAGGGTACCACACTTTTTCGGTGAGATAATTATAAAACTTGGCTGAACTAGACACAAATTTTAGTTGCTAATTTTGTTTTCGTGTTCATTTGATAGCAAATGCCTTATACTGGTTAAATATGTTTCACGGAATAAGTTATTAGATGTTCTTCGAATTTTAGAGAATTTTTTGTATTTATGTTTATTCCTATCTTGCGGAAAATAAATGTTTATTTTCGCAAATTTTTATTCTCTTTAGCTGTCTTTCTTATGATGAAAATAATGAAATTTAGATTTCTTTATGAAGAGTATATGTAGAAAACAAACCGAACAAGATTTGTAAAAGAATAGAACTTGAATTCAGTCTTCTGGTATTTTGCTCTACCCCCATAGTTACTAAAGATAGTTTTCGCAAACACATGTATGAGATACGATATGGAAGAATGATTGCAGAGCGCCTCCTAAGATGAATGCATAACATTTATATTTTAAATGAGCTCTAAAATAATTTTAAGGAGGAGCTTGGTAAAATGTTGAAATTTTTTTTCCTAATTTTGCAGAGATTGATTTTCAAATTTTCCTTAGTATTCTCTTTAGATATTTTGCGGGAAATCCGGGATTCATTTTTAAATACTAAGCCTAAGCACCAAACTAATCAAACATGTATTTATTTGTTTGCAAAACAATGTTGACTGGGAGTATTCATTTTTTTAAGTCTATAGAATTACAACATAGTGCTAGAATTCCTAAACGTAGGAGACTGTGAGACTAAAGAAACGAAGTCTGTTTTACCTGATTGATCTGTAATTTTCTTGCTGTGAAGACAGTATGAGGTATATATTCAGAATCCATAGAAACATTATGACCACTGCCATTTCAAATTTTAACTCTGAGATAGACCCGTCATTTGTGGTGCAAGTTATAAAATGTGGACGCTGTTACCATCACAATCGAAAATTGATCTTCGTACCGTTTTTTAATGTTACTTTGGGATATATATATATATAGTATATACACACACACTGCTGGCCATTAAAATTGCAATAACAGGAAGGAAACCAAATAACATCCAACCAAATAATATACATCATAGTAGGAAGACAACATTGTTAAATTTGTAGGCAATTTGGCGGTATACAGGCCCAAAATTAGTACACACAGCTGCCGCCTCTGACAGCTAAAACGGCTCTAACCATTTTAAGCATCGAGTCTTAGTGGGCTTGGTTATCAGATATGGACAAGTTATTCCATTCTGCTTCAAGTATATGCCTCACTTCATCAATCATAGTGGCTGGAAAGCGATGACAGCCCAGTCTCTCAGTAACCCATGACAAGATGTTTTCAATGGGTGAGAGATCTGAAGAACGTGCTGGCCAGGGCAACGGTCGAACACCCTCTGTGTCGAGGTAGGTCAGGACACGACGGGCAACACGCGGTCTTGCGTTATCTTGCTGAAAGATGACGTCTCCGATGCCTCGAAGAATGGGCACAGCCACCGGCCTTACGATCTGAGAAATGTAACGCTGTCTGTTCAAATTACCAACGACGTGAACAAGAAGTGTTCGTGTTGTGTACCCAATGGCTGCCCATACCATCACACCAGGTGCAGAGCCCCGTATTACGATATCGAATGCAAGCAACCCACTTGCGTTCCCCTCGGTGCATCCAGACACGGATACGTCCATCATGGTTCTGCAATCAGAACCGGGACTCGTCTGAAATGGCGATGTGGTGCAACTCCTGTATCCAGTATTGTCGTTGGGCGCACCACTGTCGCCGCACTTCTCTATACTGCAGTGTCAAGTGAAGCCGCAATGATGGTCGCCATGCAGACAGTCCGTGCTGACATCGGCGCACTGTCCGTGCGGATACTTGTCGTGCTGAAAACAAGCCCATTTCCTCAGGGAAGGTCCGCGATGTGGCTGTACGATCCTGCAAGGCGACCTGACAACATGTCTGTCCTGTCGGGCGTTAGTGGCGGGGGGCCGTTGAGATACTGCATGACGTTCAGGTGGACCCTCCTCAACCCATCGATTCCATATTCACATGACAGTCGTTGGATTCCGACCAATGTGAGTAGCAATATCTCGGAACGATAAACCGCACTCTTGATAGGCCCCAATCCTGCCGCTATCGAATACCGACACGTGCTGGTAGCCGTTTCTCCTTCTTTAATGGTCAGCTGTATATATATATATATATATATATATATATATATATATATATATATATATATATATATATATATATATATATATATATATACACACACAGAAGGTCGTTCGCACTTTATGGAAATGATTTTGATAGTTAAGTTTTATGTATAAATGCCGCATTTTTTGCGGCGATTTGTTTCTATCTGATAGCCATGGTTCTTGACAACAGCTCTAGCACGAATTTTCCATGAAAGTAAACTTTTTCTTCATACTGTCATGTCAATTTTACCCCATTCCTCTTGGACCGTTTTCCAAAATCCTTTCAGTGTTCTTGGATACCGTTTTTCTAAGGCTCGTTTTAATAAACCAAAAGCGCAAAAATCCATTGGAGAAGTATCAGGTCATTTTACAGGTATTTCATTAAAAGGGATACACTTCATTCTTGTTTCTGAGTCTTTCTTTGCTAGAAAAGGGGCAGTTGATTTAGACATGTAACTAGAGACTTTGTCCATATGAAACTCAACTTTATCAATGTCCTTTCCCTATAAGGCTGGAATTTCTTCTTCCAAAAATTGGATCCAAAATATTCTGCTGATAGTAGAGTGAGTTAATTTTGTCTTCACTTGAGACATTTTTTATTTTTAATTTAACGTTAAAACAAAATCCTGCAACTATCATGGATCCCTTTGGGAACCTTTCTGTACACTGACGAAGCCATTTCGTAGGTCATTCCCGTCAGTTTAGCAATAGAAAATTGATCTTTTTTTATTACAGTCACTTAAATACACCCATGACTCATCGAGTGTTACCACAAATTTCCATTTTTCAGCAGCTAGGAGTTTTTCATATAATTTTCTACAATATTTTTTTTTTCAGAAATATTCTTTGGTAAAAGTAGATGAACTTTAAGTTTAAACATCTATTTTAACTTCAAATCTTAATGAATTTTACTTTCAGTGCAAGAAGACATTCCTAGTTTCGATGCAATGGACTTTCGAGTCGGCGGATTTTCTTTTAGGATCAGACACTTTACTTTCTACATATTTACCTGCGTTCGAACAGTCTTAGGATGAAGTTTCGCGATCATGTTTTCATTTTTACTTTCAGTTAGACGTTTTTTACCTTTAAAATTTAATATATTATATATACCTTTTTTTGAAATGCCGTAAGCACGATTTTTACACTGCTTTATCAATTGTTGATACGGATATTTCTCCTCGGAAAGCGCAGTTACGTAACCTTCGAGTCATCTGTCAATTTTAGGAGCCATTTTCAAAATAAATCTTTTATTTTACATTCCAATAAAAAAAAAAACAGTAGCAGACGATTATTCTGAAGTTGCCAAGTTTTTATCTCTAAATGGAAACGGCAAAAATGAATTTCAAAATCGTTTCCATAAAGTGCGAACGACCTTATATATATGTATGTATGTATGTATATATATATATATATATATATATATATATATATATATATATATATCTTATTAATAAAAGAGACTGTTTGCGTGTGTGTGTGTGTGTGTGTGTGTGTGTGTGCGATCCCCAGGCGAATCTGTGAAACTTACAGACGTCAAATTTGGCACACGGGTAGTGCAGACTATGGGAAGGTGCACCTCGAAGCCCGAATTTTAAATTTTATTCTAGAAAATTTTTTATTTTATGTTTTGTGCGATATTTTATGTTTTCTTAACTTCAGATTACGATATCTCGGTAAAAAATGATCGTAGAATTTTGATCTTTTTACAATCTAAGACTACAGACATTTCTCCTTCAAACAAGACCTCATTTGTTTAAAAATAATTTAAAACAGACTAATATTTTCATCAAAATATTAAAACCACTTTTTTGATTTTTTTACACCCTTTTATGCATCTACGGTCGATGCTCTTCGTGTTTTTATCTTACAAAGAAAATATTTACATCATCTGGAAGATGAAAGCTTTCTTATCCCTATAAACCTCATTTCAAGTCTGTATCTTAAAATTTCGATTTTTAATTGAATTTTAAAGAACGATACTCCAACACAAATTTTCTGTGTGGTTCTTCAAACGCGGAGTTTGGTTGAAGAACCTCTTTTTCCCCCATAGGCGAGGAGGAGGGGGGGAAGGCTCGAAGAAAAAATATTTCGCCCATTCGTGGAGGGTTGTAGTCCAGTCAATTTGTGCTCAAAAGGGGCCCTCGGGGGAAAATTTTGGGGTAGTTTTGATTTCTTCTATTTTATATGTTTTTTGGGGTGCTGAATCCGAATCTGAGGTTTGTTAACAAAATTTCGTGACGCAACATTGAAAAAAATGCAAAAGAAGGTGAAAATTTTTATTTTTTGGCGGTTTTTTGCTTATAACTCGGAAACTATCAACTTTTCGTATATAACCTTATTTATCAAAATTAAAGTACATAAAATTTCCTACAAATTTTACTATTTAGGTTTTTTTCTCCGACGGACCGTTTGGGCTCAAGCGCTATTTGAAAATTGGCGTATTTCGGCTGGCTCCGCAAAAACCCACTTTTTACACTCCAAAACTTATCATTAAAGGCTGTCATTTAATTCCTCCTTCCAATACAATGTAGGATTTTCAAAATCACATTGTATTTAAATTCTGTGCAAATATAATTCCGTCTTGTACGTCTTTTCATGTTATTTATTCTCGGCGAGCCTCACCAAATGATTTTATAACTGCCCCGTTTGGTTTAAAAGCCCTCTTTTCTTCCATTCGATTCCTTCACAGACGATTCAAGGCCAACTACGTCACCGTGTACATGCGTACCCAATCAACACCCCCTATATCCGATATAGGGGTGTTGACCCAGTCTCAAGTCCCTTCATATTGTTCACGAGGTTTCCTCCCCTCCCCCTCCAAAAAAAAAACCAAAAAATAAAAACACCGGCCATCCGATCCCTACCAGTGGCAGTGCGAATGAAAGTAGTTCAGTGTTAGAATCCAACGACAACACGATTCAAAAGTTATATTTATGCGTAGTGTTAAAAATGGCTTCAAATGTGTGTTTTATTTGTGATGAAGTGCTGGATAATAACGTAGAGAAGGTAATAACGGTGCGGCAAAGAGGTTTGAAAACGTTTATCGAGTCAAGCAAAAAGAGGAAGGATGGTCAGCATGTTCAGCTACGTGAAAAATCTGCAGTTGATGTTCATGAGCGATGTCGTACAAACTACATTAATAAAAGAATGATTGCAGCTCATTTGAAGAAGGCGGAACAGGGTAGAGAGCAAGTCAAAAGACGTTCTACTGAAGCGCATTTCAATTTCAAAACTCATTGTTTTATGTGTGGCCTCGTCATAACACCTGACTTTATAGAACAACAAAGAAAAAAGAAAAAAAATCGTAATATTGTGTATCAGGTTCGAATTTTGAAAGTCAAGGAAACTATCATAAAAAGGGCAGAAGAACGTGGTGATGAGTATGGACAAGCCATAATCAAACATCTTTTGCCTGTCTCAGACATGGTGGTTTCTGATTGTCAGTATCATAGTTTATGCATGAGAAAATTGTACAAAAATTCAAGAGAAGAGAAAAAGGGGTCCATTCGCCAATCATGTTGAAGCAGCAATGGAATATGTCTACACTTATCTTGAGAATAGTGATGGAGAATGTCAGTTTACGCTAGACGAGTTGGTGGACCAAATCAAGGGTGATTATCGTCCTGACATAAAGACAGTTAAAGCTCATCTACTCAAAAAATATGGAAGCTATATAATAATGACCTTTTCTCCAAACAAGAAGCTGGTAGTGTGTTTCAAAAACACAGGGTATAAAAGTTTAAATGATGCTTGGTACCAGCAGGCGTTAAAAATGAACAAGAGGAAAGACTCCGGATTATTAAAACGGCTGCTGCAATTGTTGTTGAGGATATCCGGAGCCAGGTTTATGAGACCGCACAGTACCCCTCACCTGATAAATTTTTGGAAGGAAATGAGGAACTCATTCCTGAAAGTCTCCGTACATTTATGGAAACAGTTGTACTAAACAAAAAACGTGGGGACCATGATATGGGGAAGAAGAACACAGCACTGGCTCATAGTCTTGTAGCAGCAGTGAGGCCCAGATCATTCATTTCACCAGTCCTCGTAGGGTTGGCAGTGTTTCTGTACAAGAAGTACGGCTCAAGGAAATTAGTCGATGTGGTTTCCTCATTGGGATTTTGTTTGACTTACACAGAGGCTGTCCGCCTGGAAGCATCAGCTGTCAGCAGCGATCCGCTGAAAGTTAACCAGCCATGCTTTTCACAGCAGGTGTACGATAATGCTGATTTTAATGTACATACAATCGACGGATACAGCACCTTTCACGTCATGGGTACAGACTGAAGAACAGACTGAACAAATACGCTTACATGATGCGGAAGGTATGTCTAATCCCACAATCTATTTCGTAATCACTCATCTCTCCTTAAGATATGATCACAAGTTGTTGTTTTCTCACCACCTCTTTCATTTTCCAGATGAACAAGCCCCGACTCTGACGACAGAACAACCCGAACCTGTGCCAGGACTCGCCGCCTTCGAAGAACCTCAGCCAGGACCCTCTAAACGACAACGGCTCATATAATAATGTAATATATGATCATATGTATTGTAATACAATGTAATAAAATGTAATAATTTTTCAAGATTTTTCTTTGGAATTTCAACTTTTTTGTAACAATTACAACTAATTTGTACAATTTCGGACTTCTTTAAATAACTTGAACATTATTTTATTTTTGAAAAAATTACCTGTACCTCTACATATATGATCTAAATAAGGTATGTGCAGAGAACTGGGAGGAATTCACTAATTGACAGCCATTAATAATAAATTAGAATTTTGGAGTGGAAAAAGTGGGTTTTTGTGGAGACAGCCGAAATACGCCAATTTTCAAATAGCGCTTGAGCCCAAACGATCCGTCGGAGAAAAAAACCTAAATAGTGAAATTTGTAGGAAATTTTATGTACTTTAATTTTGATAAATGGGGTTATATACGAAAAGTTGATAGTTTCCGAGTTCTAAGCAAAAAACCGCGAAAAAATGGAAATTTTTACCTTTTTTTGCATTTTCTTCAATGTTGCGTCACGAAATTTTGTTAACAAACCTCAGATTCGGATTCAGCACCCCAAAAAACATATAAAATTGAAGAAATCAAAACTACCCCAAAATTTTCCTCCGAAAAACACAATTTGACTGGACTATTGGGCCGAACGAAATTTCTCGCCGGGGGGGGGGGGGGGGGAGAATTTTTCTACGGTCGATGCTCTTCGTGTTTTTATCTTACAAAGAAAATATGTACATCATCTGGAAGATGAAAGCTTTCTCATTCATATAAACCTCATTTCAAGTCTCTATCTTAAACTTTCGATTTTTAATTGAATTTTAAAGAACGATATTTCAACACAAATTTTTTGTGGTTCTTTCAACACGGTACTCTAGGCGTTGGAATCAATCATTCATAAGAAATGCGCATGCGCAAAAGGAAACGTTTTATTTACTTTTGCCGGTGTTCACTTTTTCTGTATTCTGTCAACTTTTGTTTAATTTAGTTACTTTTTTGCATATTCTTTCTTTTTATGCTTCTGTCTGAAACTCTGGAATATTTTTTATTATCATTCTAATACTTCGACACTTAGCAATGTTTACCAGGGGTGTTTTAAAACAACTGTTAATTATATTTGTGTTTAGCTTTGAGAAAAAATAATTTTGTAAAGGTTTTTTTGGTCTTTTATGCTAAAATAGCACTTATAAATAAAAAAATAGAAGCAAAAACTTACCTGTAAATAGCATACCTTTTTTATAAATTGATCAATTTGAAGTAATTTTTAATGAAATTTAGCTAAAACACCTATCATTCTGCACAAAATCTTAAAGCTAATATTTTAAACTAATTTTTTTGATTGTGGAAATTTTTGATGTTAAAACATGTTAACAATGTATTAAATATGCATTATTTTGTACGTCAAATATAGTTGCACATTAATTTTATAGAAATTTGTGGTATGACTTTCTTAAGTAGCATGATTTATTTTTTCTCGATGATATCTTTTTCTTAATTGTCATATTTTGAGAACATAACTTTTTTAAATTAAAAAAAACACAAATAACAGTTTAGGTTAACAAGAATTATTGTCAAGAATTATATTTCACATGATTGGACAAGCCACAGGTCAAGAAGTGTTGAAATTAATGGAGGTAAGGTTAATTTTTTTTACATGCAGTAATTTTTTCATGTCCTGATTCATAAATTAGAATCGATAGCTGATTTATACCTCATTTATATTTTTAGAATTTAACTTCTTACTTCTGTTTTAACTTGTACTTCTGTTTTAACTTGTACTTCTTAATACTTCTGTTTTAATATGTATGGAGAAGAAAAAATGAGGAACTTAATCCCAAGAACTTAGTAGGAACAGTTAAGCAGGGCGGTGGAGGTGTCCTTGTGTGGGGGTACATGTCAGAATCAGGACTAGGTAATTTGGCATTTATTGATGGCATAATGAATCATGCTGTTTTTATAAATATTTTAAGAGACAATTTAAAATTATCAGCTCAAAATTTGGGTATTGGAAACAACTTTGTTTTTTTTATCAAGATAACGATCCTAAGCACACGGCTCTCAACGTTCGCCTCTGGTGTCTCAGATAAAAAAGAATGGTGGTGTTTTCAAAAATTGTCCACAAGTTTTGAAAACACCACCTCAATTGCCAGATTTAAACCGAATAGAACATATTTGTAGAGAACTGGAGGTTCAAGTACGAAAACATGACATTTTTAGGAAAAGCGAACTAAAAACAATTATGATGGAAGAATGGATGAACATTGATTCAGAAATTACAAAAGAACTATTGCAATCTATTCCCAGATGTTTAAATGCTGTTGTGGATGCTAAAGGATATCCTACTAAATTTTAATTTAACGAAAAATTAGAATATTTACTAATATGTGGAGATATTTTACAAGAGTACGATGACTTTTGTGAGATAAAGTTTTTGCTACTTTTTGATTATTGGTTTCTTAAAAATAAAGTTTTACTATGTTTTTAAAATATTTCATGTAGTTTTGTTAAAAATAGATTATAGATATTATTACTAAATACCCATTGTGAAATATTCATTTTAATTAATGGATAGACCCCTATTTCACTGAAAATCGTAAGTGTACGAACACTTTTGGGAGCCACTGATATATATATATATATATATATATATATATATATATATATATATATATATAGTAGAAAATATGTAATGAAAACGAAGTAAGCGATGAACATCAGGAAGGCAAACTCGTAGCATTTCAGATAGTCATGGGGAACCAACACAAAGCGAGTCCGGTCGAGGAAAACAGGAATCCATTCGATCATAATACAGTCTTTATTTCAGAAGCATTTTCTTGACTGGCGGAACAGTTACATTTTTAAAATACTTGGGCTACAAATAATTCTCTGACAATGCAGTTTCACAATTATTTATTCCAGAACCTGCCGGATCATCGCATGAAAAAGGGACGTAGCGCGCTAATACTACATCTTCACAGGATGACGGGAGACACACAAAGAGCGACGGAGAACTCTGTTTGCGTATGAAGTGCGGACGCGTTAAAACTTTTAATTGGCTAGTTGAAAACATCTGATCTCGCACGTCATATTAGGTGATTCGCATCGGGCGATCTCTCAAATTTTCTGGAACATTACGTCACACTGCTTTTAAAAACAACTTTAGCTTTTACACGTGTATTAGGGGAACATGTAATCTGTTAATTGGTTATCTTTAGATCAGAATTTTGATTAGGAGGCGATACTTTATTGAGATAAAATGGAAGAATTTCGAATAGGTGTTTAATTAATGAAAGTGAAATGTTATTGTATAAATTTTATCCCCCTCCGGAAAAAACTTGCGAGAGGGGCCGGGCCCAGGTTCCCCATCGGGTGAGAACCGCGTACAAAAATGAAAAGCTAAATTTATGAATTTAAGTCTATAATTTTGCCTAAGTACAATTTTGCGTGCCTGCACACTGTCCTGAGAATATTATCTAACAATTACAATTTACAATCTTAATTCAAAGCACATTACATAAACAGGTGCACTAGTTGTTAATAGTCCAATAATTTGACATATAACAAAAATAGACAACACATCAACATCTTATAAACAGTCCTTGTTAATCAATATACGTGAAGTTTCAAAATTTGTAACATGGAAAAAACTATAGAACATTTCAAAATATAAAATGATATGAAGATCTCCAATACAAAAGTACCTTAATACAATTAAGTTACAAATTTAGAATAGTCATGATAATACTTCAATATTGAAAACAAAATTCAAATGGACACTTAAAATGGAATGTAAAATACAGTATATTGATATGGAGTATAATATATCACTATAATTGTTTAAAATAAGTACTTTAAAAGTGTTTGTGTGTGTTTGTGTGGCAAAGCTATAACCTTGCAAAGGTAGGTCATAGAAAAACAAAATTGGGTGCGTATAGGGCACGAACCTGAAACTCAAGGTTGGCAGGGGCTCAAAAGCAATTCAATTGTCCATCACTGAATCCAGAGAAAGGAAATGTTTAACACCCAAGCCAAACCAAGAGGAAAAAGTAATCTGTTCGCTCACAAATTCCAATGGGTGGAAGACATGAGACAACAGAGTACCGAGGAAAAGGGAGGACAAGGAGTGGTCATACCACGGTATGAATTTAGTCATTGTATAATCTACGTATTTATTAAATTCAGCACCTTGAGTGACTGAAAAGTATAAGGGAGTATATAAGGTTTACAGGCAACTGGGATGACTTCCAAAAATTTAAGTAGAGGGGGTGATAGGACAGAGGCTTCAAGTAGGAGTAAGAAAGATGAAAGAATTAGATATGTCACATTCGGGTTGTTTAACTCTTGAGATCCTAAAAAATTCACACATAACAGTATTCTAACAGAAAGTTTAAACAAGATAGTTTTTTGTTATTATTATTTATTTATTTATTTGGACAACACGCAAAGTTTAATCACCTAATGTGAAGTCAATTGATGTTAGACATCAAAGGAGCAATATTAAAAAGAAAGTGGATCTCTAAGTTTATGAGGATTGTCGTTATTCAGGTTATAATTTAAATTTGTCAGGTGGATTGTGAAATTTTAGCAAAGTTTTTCAACTCTGGGGATTTTATAACTTGTCTGAGTTGCATTTAAATACTATTGTTTAAATAGGAACATATCAATCAAAAGATCTGTCAAATTAAGATTATGTTTCATGGTGCATTTCGAAAAGGTCAGGGTGATGATAGTATCTTAATTTAGAGTCAGGAACAATTTCAGTTGCTTGGCCATAATGGTAATTAGTTTTATCTATTTCATAATTTACATCAATATCATATTTATCTTTTGAAAAAACGTGTTCATGCTTATGTAGCAGTGAACTTAGCATAGGATTCTCATTAATGACAGTCTGTGGTGTTTCAACTTGCTCCACAGAGGTCTTTGGAAACTCACTAAATTCAGAACTAACTGAGTTACATATTCGTTTGGGTTTGTCGTAGGTGGTTTTGCTTTCAGGGTTTACATAATTATTAGGAATTTCATTATAATTTGGTTGAGGGTATGTCGCTGTGGGGAACGGGTTCTGACTTAAATCGGTTTCATTAGTTTGATTTATGTGAAGCGACACTCTGCATCTAGGTAATTTCCTCTGTAATTTAAGCCTCTTATGCAGTTGGCGTACTTCACATTTATCAGTCACTGTTCAATTTGAAACGTCCACATTCACGTAATCCTAGGATAATATATGGTCAGTTAGCGTCCAAAACATAAAAATCTATAGTACTAGTCACATTTCCTAGTCTTAATTCTACTTTACAATTATTTTTTAATTGTATCGTCCTATCGGTTTGTCTGACATTAATTGGGAAATTAGTCTTAATAGGTGAAAAATACTGTGTCACAAAATGTCGTGGTATTAGGGAAAGAGAGGATCCTGTATCTAAAACACATGTAATGAAATTTCAGTTTGTCTTATTATCCTTGTTTTGGATGTACGGTCTGGCTTTGTTTATACCAGCAATTGCTTAATTAAGGATCATCAATTATTCAAAAATACCAAAATATTCATTGTGAGAAAAAGAACATCGAAATATTTCAAAAAATGCACTATATAACTTTCTGGTTCTTGTGAAAATTTGTTTTATGTCTAATCAAACTTTTCATCTGAGTTTATAGTAGAAATTCTCAGTCCTTATTAATAAACAAAGTCCAAATCTTTCCAAGAAATAGTACCACAATAATACAAAATAAAAATGAAAACATTAAATCACTAAAAAGAACACTACACATTACTTTTTATCTGTGCACAAAACAAAATGACATACTAAATCACTAAAATATAATCGTTCTGAATTTTAGTATCTTCTTCAATTACTAACATCTCAAAATCTCGTAATCAACATTAAAAAAAAAACAATAATAAACGGAAAATGTTAAAAATCCCTTAATGGAACTAAAAATCCACAATAAATGAGATTATTAAAATATATGAGAAAAAGTAAATTAGATCTTAAAAAGTATGGAATGAAATTATCAACACATGTGTTTGTTATCAGCATTCAACTTTCTTTACAATATTCAAAACAACTTCCTTTCTCATTATTTATTATTCATGTACTTTTCATTATCTTTTCTGTAATCAACTTAATAACTCTGAACCATACATGAAGAAAACATGTTAAAATTACTCATGTCTTGTTCAAAACTTTAACTCATTCTTTAATTGATAAAATATGTTAATTTACTCATATTTATTCAACTTTACTAACACAATTCTACCATTACCAAATATAAAACATATAATCCTTCACTTTATAACAATGGGAAAAAATAATACTAAAATTTTCCATACCTTATTTTTTTTTAAATCAGACAATATCAATAAAATTTTATTCGATACACTTAACACCCTCATAATAAAGTTTGTCAAAACGTAAATCAAAATAAAACAGTTCATAAATTCAAAATATAAAAACACAAGAATCAAATACAAAAGCTAAAAGGCTGTCACCAGCTCTGAAGAATATGCAGGAATCATAGACCTATCTCAGTTACAAAAGTTAATCATAAATTTTAGCTTACCTTTAGAAGTATTAAATTACATAATTTAGTGAATTTTATTTTAATCACCGTTTAATATTTTTTTCACCATTGGACTTAATGATAACACAAATTCTACCACATTCTTCTGTTTTTCCCGGTCCCAAGCGCATTTCTGTGCCAAGTCTGTTCTTAAAGTTTGATGAATTTTGTCCCGAAACAGTACTGGAACATTGTACACTGATTTGACCGAATCAACTTCACCAAGAACAGTCCAAGAAACTAGATGAAAGTTATTCATAAGAGTGGAATAAAATACAGCCTTGTCTTCATTAGTGAATTTCCAGTCGAATATTACACACAATATTTCGTTTATAGTGTCCAACAGATTGTTTTTAGAGATTTCGGGAATAGGAAAATTACCCATTTTCGATTTCATAATAGTCCGATTTTGTAGACACTAGTCTGATATTGTTAGGTTTAATCCTCCGGTAGCGCATGGGAGGTATTGAATTAAGAGTAGTTCTTGAGAACAGAAGAATAAATGGTTTGAGTATGATGAATTGTAAATATTGTGTCACATAATGGACCTTGTCCTTCTCCATCATCACTCTGACTGCGGCTGACGGCATCTATCGAAGTGTAACCGAGGCGTCAAATGAAAAAAAACACGTTTTTTATTTCTCCGCCACTCTGGCGATCCATTGGAAACTTCCAATCGCATTGTTCGGAAATTGTACGCGGCTCATGAAACGAAGGCCTCGACGGGAAGGCATTTAGATGAGTTTCAGGTAGTCGCATCAACGAATGGAGAGGAAAATCGTTATGCTTGATGAGACGGCAATCACAGAAAGCGAGTCCGGCCGAGGAAAACAGGTATCCATTCGATCATAATACAGTCTTTTTTCCAGAAGCATTTTCTTGACTGGCGGAACAGTTACATTTTTAAAATACTTGGGCTACACACAGATCTCTGAAAATAAAGTCTCACAATTACTTCTTCCGGAACCTTCCGGATCATCGCATGACAAAGGTACGTAGCGCGCTAAAACTACATCCTCACAGGACGACGGCAGACACACAAAGAGCGACGGAGAACTCTGTCTGCGTAGGAAGTGCGGACGCGTTAAAACTTTTAATTGGCTAGTTGAAAACATCTAATCTTGCACGTCATATGAGGTGATTCGCATCGGGCGATCTCTCAAATTTTCTGGAACATTACGTCACACTGCTTTTAAAAATAACTTTAGCTTTTACACGTGTATTAGGGGAACATATAATCGGTTATGAAGGGTTATATACATATATCGGTTATATACGTATAATCGGTTCAGAATGCAAGGACCATTTTCAACTTGAAAATTTGGAGAGAGAATTCAGGGATTTTATTCCTTTTGACCCAGAGGGGGGAATGAAACTACAAAAATGGCTTGCCTATATTGAGCAGAAATTTTCCCAAGCAAATGTTCCAGACGAACAAAAAATAGGATGTATTTCAAAATTTCTCAAAGGGAAGGCTCTAACGATTTTCATAAACTCTTGTTTAGACATTCAGGATTGGACAGAATTAAAAGACACTTTGCAAGAATTATTCTTTGAGGCAGATAGCGTGGAATTCTCTGAATTTTCCAATTTGAAATTTGAATATAATGATGACTTAACCAAATATTTTCATAAAAAATTGATATAGGAAAGAGATTGGGGTTATCACAGAAGTTAATACTAGAAGGCCTAACACAAGGCCTAAATGCTCAAATGAGAATGACCATAGCTGCAAATCCTCCTCAAACCACAACAGAATGGATAGTGTTGGCTAATAAGCTAATCAAAATAAATAATGAAGGAAACAAAGCTAATCAAGGGGATCGGGATAACTTTTTTAACACTAGATTTGAAAATAGGAACCAATTCCGACAGAATTACTACAACCAACCTCAAGTTAGGATGAATTATAGCCCACCTCATCAATTTAGACAAAATTACTCTTCCCAGCCTCAATTTAGACCTAATAATAATCAACAAACTCAGTTTAGACCTAATTATAGTCAGCAGCAACAATTCAGACAATGGCAACCCAGAGATCACAAGTTGAATAGAAATTTTGCACCCCATCCAAATAACCAAATTAATCACCACCAACAATATGCAGACTTACCATCTAGACCCTGTCGAAAATGTTCTAACTTTGGCATAAGTAATGCTTACCATTGGGAACAAACTTGCTCTATTAATGAGAGATTTGATAAGATGTCGGTGTCAGACAATAAACATCACTATGAGGAACCTGAATTTGAGAGAGATCAGGCGCCAGAATGACAATTACTGTCATTGAGGGGGAACATTATCAGAAATAATGGGGTTGACAAAACAAAAAGACTATATGAAAATGAGAAACAGAATTTTTTAAATTGTGTGATTGACACTGCTTCGACTATTAGTCTGATGTCACAAAAACTGGTCAAGCAATGTCAACTGAAATGTTATTCAAGTTCTCCAATTAAGGTCAGGCAAGCTGAGGGTGAAATCTTAATTACAACTAAATGTGTATTAACTTTGAGAATAGGAAAAATAATTAGAAACATTTCTGCATATGTTTTGGACAATGACTTGCCTTATCTTATTCTGGGACTTCCTGAGTGTAAAGAGTTTAAATTGATGGTAACCAATTGTGTGTGTATCAAAATAGAATTTTATTGAAGATGGTTAATATTTGTGAGATAAGTAAAATTTCATTACACCTACAAAATAAATGTGATAATAAGCATGTGTATAATAATAGTAATGTTCATGAAATTGAAGTTTCTGGTATGTTTAACCCTTATGAAGAGAAATCACAGAAAGAAAATGATATTTTCTGTATTGATTATGATGTAAATGACAATTTTAATGAAAACTCTGGTGAAATAAAAGCAGAAAGTACCCCAAATTATGAAAATGTTGACATTAATGATCAAATCAACAATTTAGATGTTGATAGGGAATTAAAGAATTTATTGCACAAAAATAATAGACTGTTTTTAACTAACAAATATGACATAGGCAAAATAAGGATGGAACCCCAAAGAATAATCCTAAATTCTGATTTACCAGTGAGTCTAAGAGCATACAGGACTTCGCCAATTGAGGAAAAAGAGATCAGGACCCAAATTAAAAATTTGTTAGAAGCAGGAATCATAAAAGAATCACATAGTTCATACTCAAGTCCTGTGACTTTGGCAAGAAAGCGAAATGAAGGAAAAACTAGACTTTGTATTGATTTCAGAAAACTAAATTTAATTACTAAGACAGATGCAGAAACCTTACCCAGAATTGATGATATTCTAGATAAATTAAGCAGAGCTAATTACTTTTCAACTTTAGACCTTACCTCAGGGTATTGGCATGTACCCGTCCACCCAAAAGATACTGAGAAATTGGCATTTGCTACTACTTTTGGCTTATACGAGTGGCTAAGACATCCATTTGGCTTAAAGAACACCCCTGCAATATTCAATAGGACTATCAGGAGAATTTTAGATAAATATAAAGTTAACTTTGCATGCCACTATTTCGATGATATTATAATTTTTTCAGACTCCAAAGAACAACACCTTGAACATTTAGATACACTATTTAACATTTTCAAAAAAGAGAATATCAAGTTAAAATTAACTAAATGTACTTTTCTGCAACAACAAATTAATTTTCTTGGATATAATGTAACAAATGGGAAAATTGCCCCAGACAACATTAACGTTGAAAAGATAAAGTGTTTGAAACCACCAACTAATGTAAAAGAACTCCAAAGATTCTTGGGCACAATAAATGTGTATAATAAGTTTATTCCAAAATATGCAAAAGTAAGACATCCATTAAATACATTATTGAAAAAGGGAGTAAAATGGGGATGGTCAGACAAATGCCAAGAAGCTTTTGAGGATCTTAAGAATTTATTGATTTGTAAACCAATATTGCAATTGTATGATGTAAACAAAGACTGTCATTTATTTGTGGATGCTAGTAAACATCAGGTTGGAGATGTTTTAAAACAGCCAGGTGAAAATGGGGTGTTACATCCCATAGCATATCACTCTCGTGTATTAAAGGACTATGAGGCAAACTATTCTATTACTGAACTTGAGTGTTTGGCAATTGTGGACAGTTCAGACAGGTACTATCATTATCTCCACGGGAAAAAGTTCACAATTCACACAGACCATGCTGCCTTAGTTTGGCTTAAAAATGTGAAAAATCTTCGAGGTCGACTCTTTTGCTGGTCATTAAAACTAAGTATGTTCGACTATGAAATTAAATACCAGAAGGGAACTGCAAATATTGAAGCTGACATGCTTTCAAGAAACCCTATTCTAGAACCTAAAACGCAAATAAATCATTTAATTGAACTAAGAAAAATTGTAGAATTTCAAAATAAAGACAATGTACAGGGACTTAAATATAAAAAACTAAATGATGTAATCTACATGAGAAAGAAAGGATTTTTAAAAATTGTAGTACCATTTTCATTGAGGTTAGAAATTTTAAAAAGAGCCCACGAGGACTATGGACACCCTGGAATAAATAAAACAATGCAATTACTTACACCCCAATATTATTGGCCTAAAATCAATGAGGACATTAGTAATTATGTTAAACATTGCCATACTTGTCAATTAAACAAAAAGAAAAGACAGAAAAGGTTTGGATTGCTGCAAGAAGTACCTCCGACAGACCAACGCTTTGAGTGCTTAAGTTTAGACACAGTAGGCGGATTTAATTACTATAATTCCACAAAGAAATATTTACATTTGATAATTGACCATGCAACGCGTTATATTTGGGCTTTTCCATCAAAAAGCGTAACTACTGAAACTTATACAAATTGCTTAAAACAAATATTCCAAATTCAAACACCAAAAAAATTGCTAACAGACAGAAATGCAGCTTTTACATGTTCAAAGTTTAGAAGATTTTTAGAGCATAATAATGTGCAACAATTACTTACATCGAGTCATCATCCACAAACGAATGGGAAGGTAGAGAGGGTAAATCAAACAATAATTACTAGATTAAGGTGCAAAGTACATAACTCAACAAGCAAAACTCCTTGGACAACCCTATTAAATGAAGTAATTAATGAATACAATCATACGCCTCATTCAGTTACCCAAATGACCCCAGCTTACCTACTTTTTGGAATATTACCTTATGAACCTCATGTTAAAAAATAAGATTTTTATCCTCAGGTGGATGAGGCGAGAAAATTAGCCAAAGAAAGGACAATTAATTACCATAATAGAAATAAAGTAAAATATGATGCACGTTTTGTAGAATCTAAATTTCATGTTGGAGATTTAGTGTTATTCAAAGAATTTAACTACCCTAATACAAGAAAATTAAGCTCTCCCTATTCTGGACCTTACACTATTCTAAAACAAATGTCAAAAGTTAATTATGAAATTGATAAACCAAATTTTCACACTAAACGAGATTCTGAAATTGTCCATGCTTGCAGATTAAGATATTATAATGCACCATAGAACTTAAAACTACACCACGAATAATGACAAACATTAGATCCATTTCTTTTTCTTTCTTTTCTATGTGATGCTTAACATCATTATATATTTTTTTAATTGATATAATTAATTATGTGTTGTCCTACTAAAGATAAAAAAAAAACTGTCTAACTTAAACTTTCTTCTTAAGAATACTATTATATGTGAATTTTTTTGGATCTCAATTTAAACACTGACTATGACAACTCTACTTCTTTAACCTTTCAGTAAATTTCCTATTTCTTGAAAAACACTTTCCTATCACCCACCTCTAGAAGCGCGTTGGATGTCGTCCCAACTGTGTAAGATCTTATTAATTTTTTTTGCTATTTGTTTTTAATTCATCAACTCAGTCACTTAAAGTGCTGAAGATCATATGCTTGAGTAATGACTAAAACAGGGCTGGGATGGCCACTCCTTTTGTCCTCCCATTTCTATATATTATACTCCCACAGGTATGACAACTGCACATTTTCCTTTTTCTCCATCTTTGTACTATGCAAGATGCTGTTTATCAATGCAGTCATATTCTGTCGGAGATTCACGGTTAGTCCACTGTACGGCTAAAAAGACTCTTCCTCCTTATTAGTCAGAGAACAATAGGGAGAAAGAAAACCCACTTGTTACACAAACATAAACACAACCCCTCACTGCTTAGAGGTAGAATTAAAGAATTTGAGACTAAGAGTTGGGGAACACACATACAACAAGGTACCTTCAAAACAAGGAAATGTATCCACATAACCTTATAATAAATGTACAAACATGAATAGTAAATAAATAATTTGAAAATAAAGTGAAAAGTATTGAGAATAAATAAATAAAGTTAGAATAAATATGAATAAGTATAACTAAAGAATATTGGATAGCATTTTGGAATGAATAAATATTGTTGGAATAAAAAGTAATAACAAATGAATATTGAAATGAGAGTAATAAGAAATATAAGGATATTGAAAAGAGAATTTTTTTTGATAATAAGTAATATTGAAATAAAGGAGATAAGGGATATTAAGAAAAAAATAATGAGATAAATAAAGATACGAAAACTAGATAAAGAGTAATATGTTCTGTAATTTTTATATACAATTGATATATTTGAAATGTGATTTTTATTGAAAGTGTGATTTTTATTATAAACTGTGATTTTTATTATGTAACTAAAGAACTAATTTTCTTTAAATGTAAACAAGTCGAGATAATGTGATGTTTATGTATTCTACGTTTGTGAAGTAGAAATAACACAGCACTAAAAAGACTGTGATTTTTATAACAAGGACAATGAATCATAAGCTAACATGTGTACCTTACAAACTTTTTGGACTCACCCCAATGTTGTGAGAGTTGAGGAGGAAAGTACAATAACTTCAAATTATTATTGTCATGTTCTATTCCATTTACTTAACATTTTTGTTTGTTGATTTTGATATTTTCATTGTTATATTCTATTATTTGTGTGAGTCAACTCCAAATTAAAATTGATGTAAAGTGAAAATTTGATAACTTAGTTTTGTTGGTTAAATTTAATTGAAATTTTTTTTTGCTGGGATTTTGTTGTGTGGGGAGGGCAGGGCCCGCCCTGAACAGCAATTTTCAGTTAATGATTAGGTAGAATCTTCAATTTAATATTATGTGTATTTCTTTTTAGTGATTTTTATATATATTTTTCAGCAAATTTGATAATGTTGTTATGTCAGCTCATCACGTGATCTTTAAATTTTTTTTTTGCAATTTAACTTTAATTGAAATTTATTCGTTAACTTATTCCAAATTTTTAATGCCCATTCTTCTCACTCATCTGAGTGAGTCTGCCCTCCAATGCAGGCATTGTAGGTCAGCCTCTTCTCGGACGGGGGGATATTCTATAATATTAAAAACTAGTAGTTTCTTAATTCAACACTCTTAACATTTAAAAACTATTAATTCCTCACTTTACTATTCCAAATTACAAACCCTTTTTTAATCCCTTAAAACATTTAATTCCCTTTGGGCATTCGCGTTAAATTCCATTATTACAGCCTTAGGCAAAATCATTCAAGATGGCTGTATTTTTTAACTAAAGAGAAGTTGCGTGGCGTCACTACGAGAGTAAATCAGTTCTGCGCATCAATACTAACTTTAAACCAATCAACCATTAAGACACACCTTTTAATCACGTGATGAGATAAAGTCTATATAACTCGTGACGTCCGGAAGTAGGACGGATTTTTTGTAATTGCTTTGCTGCTCGCATACCGACGGATCGGTCGGTGATCTCAATAAAATGTTCCCTTAAACACTCGTGTCGACGACTGGTTATTTCGGACACACTACCATTCCAGGGTCTACAGAGATGATGGTGATGTGGGGGTGCGGCATTCTTCTTTTTAATGGCCGACGGCCGTACGCCCCATGTTACATATATATATATATATATATATATATATAGTTACAAAAGAGCGAGAAAGAAATAAGGTAAATGATAATAGAACATGTTGACACCAATAAGCGCTATGCAGCTCCAAAGCGTCAAACAATAATATATATTAAAGTTTGATATTTAAAAACATAAAAAGAAAACGTCAAAAATCGTTCAGCAGCAGTATGAACAATTGAAAAATCTCACAGAAAGAATACTTTTTTGGAGATGTACCTAAGTGACCGGGTAGAGTTGTGACCACCCCTCTCCGATTAAACATGTTTATGTGCCATGGCAACACTCTCGGTGGTCTGGTACATCCCCTAATTATAAAGCAGTGCCTTTAGCCAAACTAACAGCATTAAAATAAGAAGTTGAACAATCTAACTAAAAAGTACAACACAATAATGACAACAAAAAAGACACTATAAATGAAAAAGAATACTTGAAAAGAATATAGCCCAGAATTAACTATTGAGATGATAACCAAAAACGTATCAATATGCAAATGCATCAACTACAACCCATTAACCAGAATAATCACAACATGATTACCCATACGTTAAAACCATACTTTTACTTAAAAACTACAACAAATAAAATAGACAAAAGGAATGAAATAAAAAGCAGTTCAATCTATAACTATGTAAATTTAAACATTTAAGCCTTATAACCAACACATATTAATGTGATCACAAAAAGAAAATGATTACACCAAGTCAGAATCTGTACCTATACACTAGATCAATACAAAATACAAAACTAAATAGCTCAGGATAAATCCAAGTAACAATATATAAAAATAGGCATTTAGAGGAAAATGCACTCACCTGTACATGCAAATATCACCCTCCATCACCCGAAGAACTTTTTGACATGTCTTAAGATTTTATTTCAATTTCAATTCAATTTTGTTAAAATAATCGATTAATGCAATCTTTCCTGGGTATTTTCAAAAAATTGCTAGTGATATTGATTAGAAAATTTCTTGGGAATTCTTTTAGCTTAGCTAATTTTATAATTTCCCGTATACCATACACTAATTTATCTTTATCGCTGTTCAATTTATAGTTACGTAGGAATTGATTGACGATTACATTTCTTTTAACATTTTTATGGAGGCATGTGTGCCATGATAGCATTTTGTTAATTGGAAATGTATAGCTATCACGCTTATCGTATATACTATATTTTACATTTCCATCTTCAAATCTCAAACATAAGTCCAAATAATTTATACTTTTATACATATTTTGATCTGTTTCTATAAGTTTGAGACTCTTTGGAAAAAATCTAAAAGTTACACAGTATCTAAAAGTGAATCCTGTTTAAAAAATATCACTACGTCATCAACATATCTAAAATATAACATTTCATGGAGTAACGATGTTCCTGTTTCATATTGATGCAGATACAGATCCGCAAGGGCGGAAGAACACCCTCCCCCCATGGGTATGCCTCTTATTTGTATAAAATAACCCATTCCATTAAATAATACTGTTTCATAAAGAACCAGCTGTAATAGGGCCTGTTCACATAGGAGTCCGTTGCGTTGCGTTAAGGAAAAGATGACGTTTAGACGAAAATAAACCAATCATATGCCTGCAAACGATTAGCAATGAAATTTTTAATGACTATGATTGGTTTATTTTCGTCTCAACGTCATCTTTTCCTTAACGCAACGCAACGGACTCCCTTGTGAACAGGCCCAGAGTGTTTTATACCTATTTCTTGTTATAAATTCTTGTAGGTCATATTTCTCATAGAATGCCATGATGATATCATACAAATCTTTCAAATTAATGTTGTTAAACAAATCTTGAAAATCGTAACTCTTAATTGAGGTTATATCTGTTAATGTTTTAATTTGGTCTATCAATTCATAGCTATTTTTAATAAAATAACATTCATCCGAATCAATTTTACTGTAAACTTTTTTGAGAATTTTTAATAATTGATCGTTGGTTATATTGAGATAAGTATTACAGCCTACAGTTATAGTCCTAAATTTAATGGGATTTTTATGAAATTTAGGTACCATAATTAAATATGGGTGATTAATTTTATTTAAGTCAATACCCAATTTTCGGTATAAAGCTTTTATTTTGTTATTAATTTCATTTTGAGATTTATTTATTTGCTATATATGGTAGTATCATTATACACATTGGTTAAATAATCATGAAAAAACTTTTTACATATAAATGCGTAATTTGAACTAACTTTATCTACATAAGTAATAACTAAATGTTTTTGCAGATTTATTATCTCGCTTTTTATATTTTCCAATGAATTAACTTTATTTATAATGCCTCTCATTTTAAAAATATTATACTGTTGTTTGAATAATCTGATTAGTAAATACCTCCATTCATGGAAATAGTTTAACGGATAGCTATATTTAATAGCCATGTTATAAATAAAAGTCTCCAAATCTTGTATAATCTTGGGTAATACATTTTTTGTTATACCTAAACGGTAACCAGTACCCCTCAGCATGATGTATATGATGTATTTGATTTCGAGAGGTCGAACATGCATTTTCAGAACCTTTATAATTATTTATTGCCATTGTAGCTTCTCTACATTCAATTTCTCCTTTTAAGAAATCAATTAAATTCATTATTTCTGGATCCTTGTTAGGATCTTTTTTGCGATGGTATTCCAGAACTAAATCTTGGGGCAGTGATTTTAATAAAATGGGGGGGGCAACAAATGGCCGTAAGACTCTGACGTAACATTTAAATTACTTAAGCTTCTAATATTGATTTCACAAATATTACGCAATTTTTTAAAGCCTTCAAATTAGAAGAAACTTTAACTGGTTCAATATTAAGGAGATTGTTAATATGAGAATTTATAATTTTTTCAAGTTTTCCAAATTTCTTTTTTAACAGCGCAATAAAAGTATCATAGTTCTTATCAGTCAATGTGAAACCTTCAACAACATTATAAGCTTGACCGACAAGAAATGATTTCAGGTACACAAATTTTTCAATTTTACTTAACGATTTATTTTGATCAATCGACACTTCAAATGCGTTAAAAAATTCCTGCCACATACTAGGTTCTCCAGAAAATTTTGAAATATGTAATTTGGGGAATTTTACGGCAGTCGCCGATGAAGGTTCCGACACATTTGTAGACAAATTCAAACTTGCATTAGAATCATTATGTAATTCACTTCCTTTTGAGAATTTATTCAGTCTAGTTTTAATTCTACACTTAGCCGATGTGGCGTCACTGTAAGTGGGTAAGGCGATTCTCTCTGAGGCGTTGCTAAAAATTACTACCATGGGATCCATAACAAAGACAGAGTTCTAATTAACAAACGAAGGCCAATTTTTTTAAAACAAAATCTCAACAATTTATTAACAAAAAAATTAACATTTAAACAGTGCAACATATTCAATTAAAATCCCGTGCAGATTCACAACTTACGGAGCCTAAAACACACATCCGCACAGGCCGCGTTCTCTAGCGTCTCTCCTCAATGTCTGGATTTTCAGACGGGTGGAGGGGCCGGCAGATTATCGGCTGACAGCTCTTCTTAGTCCGAAACTTTATCGCCCGCCGAATGTCACTCGCATGAAGTTATCGCTAAGAGAAAGACAACTTTATCACGGGGGCTGAAACCATTTTCGGTTCTCCAAACAGTTTCCGCACCACTTGTGAGGGAAACCGCTCGATAAACACACATCTGTGTTTCGTGAAATCTGTGAGGTCATGGAAAAAAATAACCCCATACTGGTAGTACGCTACAGCTCCTCCACGCTCCAGGAAACTTTTTCTTCGCAGAGGAAAAAGTTTGTCCGTCGACCACATCTACACCGCAAATAGCATAGTTTGTGCAACGGTAAATAGCACAGTTTGTGCATCGGCATACAGAGGAGTTGAAACAAAAACTCATAGCCAGCACCACCTTTAACACCCAAGTTGCAACCAAAATTACACAAAGCACATAACCAAAATTTTGAAAATTAATAACCTATTACATTCGCGTTCAGTGCATTCATTTTGTACGGGATGTCATTCTCAATAAAAACACTTATTAAAATATTCATTCACTGATAAGAAACAAAAATAATACTAATAAACACTTAAATACACATACCAAAATACAACAATCATATTCCTTTCTATTGCATGAAAAAAAATCAATTTAATAACACATACAAGCAATATAAGGTAAATCAACCTCCTGTGTATTTAATCTGGATTTTCAACATGGGCTATACATTTATTCATAGTTAAAAAATACAAAAACATGATGCCCATATGAACCACAGGTGGATGCATAGTGCAACTCATTCCAGGCTTACAACCCGAAACTAAATACAAGTCAATCAAGCTCTCTCCCGTCCGATCTACCTCCGAAATCAACCCTTTACTCTTACTCATCACCTCTCCTGACGCAAGATGTTTACTCCCTGACACGAAAGAAAAACCGGAACTCTCAGGATTGGACCATTTGGCCTTTGCAGGTAATCCTGATCTCTTAACCGAACCCCTTGAGGACCAGAGCGTGGAAAACGAATCACAGTCACGGGACCGAACGCTCCGAAATGGAGCGTCGCCACCGGCCCACGCATTTTCAGCAGTTAAGCCTAATTTTACAAAAAAATTCATATAAAATCAGCATTTTAATATAATGACTTCAATTTTAGAAATTATGTATATAATATACTACTTCTTAATATGTATTAATATAATGAATATAACGTTAATAGAAATAAATGAAACATGCAAAATACTATAATTATACTTAAACACACGGAAACAAATACTGTATACACGAAACTAAAGTTACAAATACGATATTTTAAAAAAAGAAAATTAAGCAATAATTATCTGTTGATTATGAAATTCCAATTTAAATATTCTGTTGTGCGTGGAATAGTTCAAAACAAGGATCGACACACAGTCCTACGTTGCGTATTTTGCACTTATAATACGATGCTTTCTTTCGCTTTTCCTTGTTTTTAGCGCACACAACGCATCGCCTTCTACCATTATAACCTTTTTCGTCAATTTAAATTTTCGGAAAATGTCTTGCAGATAAACGGAAAGGTTGAGTACCCGATGATTTTGGACAAATTTTTAAGTTTCTTGGTTTTGCGAACTGTTCTATTATCTGATTAACAACTCTGGATCTGAATTCCAAAGCGGGTATTTTCTCTCCTTTTACCTTCGAATATATTACATTTGCATTTAGAAGCGCTATATCTAACAAACTAAAAAACAGCTTTTTATGCCATTTCACTGTTTTTCTAAATGCTGGATAGTGATTAATGATAGAATTGCCAGTGTCAACACCTCCCATATTTTGATTACAACACATATTTCACTCTTAGTTAGGTATCTCGGTCTTTTAGCCATGGATAACGGAATGAAACGGAATATAACCCCACCCCTTAAATTAATGGCCAGCAGTCTCACGATGTATATACAGCCGATGTATATACGAAAACACTTTGTCTAGCGACAAAGTGATTTCATGTTCGAGAAAAAGAAAAAAGAAAAAAAATATCAAAAACATCTACAAAAAACACCCAGAAATATTTCTCTCTCCTACCCTGTAAGTCAGCTAGATGCACTTCACCATATTCTCCTAACGAAAAAAGCAAAGAAATAAATAAAAACGCCGGCGTCCCTTTAACACATACGTGCACTTTAAAGAGCCGTGATTCACAGTTTGTTTACACCAATAAATCTATCAAATCCAGAAGCACAGAACAGAAAAACAGAAACTAATGCCCGTACATGAAGGTCAAATGCCATATGACTCGACCGTTGTGAAAACCGTTACCATTTAGCGCCATCTACTAGCATTTAAAAAATTCAAACAAATCGTTCCATTTTCAAATTACGCATACGCTACACTGGGTTACCCGTGATGATCAGAGTTCTTCGCCTATGCGAGACGCTGGGCTGATAACAGTGGAATCGTTGCGTCGCGCATACGGGACGCTGGTCGCGAACGGGTTAACCGAAATTCGAGCTTCTGAACCGACCACAGAATTCGTCATCTCTATCTCTATCTCTATCTCCTCTGCCACATTCCTTTCCAAACTTAACACCCTTTTACCATCATGTTCTTCACCTTCTCTCATATCCATTTCCCCTTTTTCAATTCCGAAATTTTCTAATTCTCCCGGGATCACTAACAATTCTCCTAAGTCTTCGTTTTTCTCTTTCAATCGTGAGTCGGTTTCATCGGGTTCATTGGCCTCCTGCCTTAACAGTAAATTTTCCTTCTTTTCCCCGCAACTCTGCTGGCCTTTCTCAGATACCCCCCGAAAGTTTTAAAAACACAGCACGGTTACTCCCTCATTTTCCTCTGTCGTAATTTTTCCCGACTCAACTAGAATTTCCTCTTTTGCCTCCACCCAAAATCGTTGAGCAGGGTCCTTTCCCCGACAATTTTCACAGCTAAAATCTACCTCTTTCTTCTCTTCTTCAATTTGCTCAGAATCATAATTCGATGTTTCCATTACCGTATTCTGGGGATATTCTAGGGTCGCCAAACGGACCTGATACATAATCTGCAATTGTTGCCATTCGAGAGCTCTATCTTTTTCCAGCTTTTTCATAGCCAAAATCCTATCTTTTTCCTCTTTCTCCTTAGCCGCTTTTTCCTGCTGTAATCTATCTTTCATAATGGTCTCAAGAAGACCCCTAACAAATTTCTCCTTATAATTTGGACTACTCTCTATTAATTCTTTTAGATCGATTATTAATGCATCTGGGGTGGGCTGTTGACCCAACCTCATAGCCAAAATTTTCAAATCTGCTTTTCTCCCTCTGCTTAAATAAGCCATTTTTACGCACTAAATCAGTCACAAATTTGAAAGCAGAAATCAGGAAAAAAAAAAAAAACTCAAAATAACTAAAACACCTTCAATTAAATTTTATTCGTGAAACCATGTATTTTACAATGGGATCATACACATAAACAAACAAAATACCAAATTGCAATAACTTTTTCAATATCAAAACATTAGTTTAACCTTTTTAACATTCAACAACACACAAAAAAATACTTCTACATAGCAAGTCGTTAATTTATCGTTTATCCCGCTACTATAATTGAGATACACAGCTTGTATATTTTCCACAAAGGCACTAGTTTATTCAACCTTTTATTTAAAAAAACTCAATTAATAACCAAGTAGCAAACGTTAATCAACACTTATACCGCTACAAGCATTAACCGGAATATACAGTTTGTATATCCAACACACAAAGGCACTAGTTTAGTTGACCTTTGGAAACAATTAGAACCTTCTAATTAACAACGTTAGTTAACGTACAAAAACTCTCAATACATGCTTAAAAAATTATCGAGAGAATCAAAAAAAAAATACCACTGTATTTATTTTTTAAAAGAAACAGTTTGCGACAGGTAGCTTACCCAAAAACTCAAACTCAAATAATAACTGTTTCAAAAATTTATCGAGAAAAAAAATACCATTGTATCTATTTTAAAAAAAAAAACATTTTAAGCAATACAACCAGGGTAGTTTTTACCCTCCACAAGAATTGCAACCACTCCTTGCATCATAGCTAGCTTAGTCATTCACACGTTACATATAAACACTACGGTTGCAAAATACACTACTTTTGTCCCCACAAAACAATTGCACTGATATGTATTTTTCAAGCAATTCATCACAACTTAAAACTTAAAATTATTTCCGAAAACTACCTATCCAAAAAAAATATGCAACTTTGAGTATCCAAAGCAGTACTCACCCCTTTTTGCAGGCAACAGCAGAAGAGTCATCGGTCACTCGCAGGCACTCTCCGCAACACGGATGACAAATTAATACACTTTTACTTCCCGTAGATCTTGACCACAACACAAAATACGCAGAAAACGAAAGTCTGCATCAGACCGCGAAACATTCTCAATTTCCCTGTGCCGGGGAAAACACGGGCCAGAGCCCTCTGAAAACACCCTCTTCTTGACCGCACCTTGAAAACCACAGGAGCATCGGGGGGGGGGGGGGCTATCACCATTCCCCTACCTCGACGCTGGGTCGATGACCTCACGCTGAAACTTCCACGGAGAAATGCAGTCACTCCCTCGCTATGGCGTGTAATAAAATCTGCACATTCTATGGGTCCGAGAAAATGACCCGCAATTTGGCATACTGAACTCTGCTTTCGGAATTTAGAAACAGATACGAATCCCACCGCTGCCACCAACTAAGGGTATGCAGTGGCGTCACTGTAAGTAGGTAAGGCGATTCTCTCTGAGGCGTTGCTAAAAATTACTACCATGGGATCCATAACAAAGAAAGACAGAGTTCTAATTAACAAACGAAGGCCAATTTTTTTAAAACAAAAACTCAACAATTTATTAACAAAAAAAATTAACGGTTAAACAGTGCAACATATTCAATTAAAATCCCGTGCAGATTCACAACTTACGGAGCCTAAAAGACACATCCGCACAGGCCGCGTTCTCTAGGGTCTCTCCTCAATGTTTGGATTTTCAGACGGGGTGGAGGGGCCGGCAGATTATCGGCTGACAGCTGTTCTTAGTCCGAAACTTTATCGCCCGCCGAATGTCACTCGCATGAAGTTATCGCTAAGAGAAAGACAGCTTTATCACGGGGGGGTGAAAACATTTTCGGTTCTCCAAACAGTTCCCCCACCATTTGTGAGGGAAACCGCTCGATAAATACACAGCTGTGTTTCGTGAAATCTGTGAGGTCATGGAAAAAAATAACCCCTTACTGGTAGTACGCTACACCGATAATATTTGTTCATAATATTCTTCGCTCTCTGCGAGCTCCTTTTCAAAATCTTTACAATTATTCAACTGAGTTTCGATTTCTGAATTTAAAGCCGTTAAGATTTGTTCTCTGTCACAAATATGCGTATTGGACTCTAAAAGCTCATCAACATCAGTTTTCTCCATTTCTAGAGCCAGGATTGTATTAAGTTGCTTAACAAAATTTGTGACAACAGTTCTCTGCAATTTCCGTTTCGCTCTTAATTTTTCAATTGGCTCTATTTCAAGATAGAAATCGAAACTCAATAAATTAAATAAATTTTTCCAAGAAAATGTTCCTACCTAATTTTCAGCAATCACTAAAACTTATCCATGAAAGTTTAAACCTTGGTTAATATTAGTTCACTTATTTCGAGAATATCTCGCCGGTGCCTCCAAAACCATGTTTGATCACGAATAGTAGTTCATATTCAAGTAAGTCTATCAAGTTCAAGTATTCATCTCAAGTAAAACATCCAGTCATCCTTCAAGAAAGACTTCAAAGGTTGATACTTATAAGTTTTAATCCATGTTACAATATTTTAAATTTTTATACATAAAAAGAAATGAAATGAAATTAAATACTAAAGATTCATCACGCGTCATGAGCTCGTGATGCCAAGAGTCAAAATGAAAGTAAAAGATATCAAAAAGTTCACGTGACTCTCTGCCCTTTAACACATCCGGACATGTGCGTGGGAGAAATGAATTCCCAACAATATATATATATATATATATATATATATATATATATATATATATATATATATATACAGTGCTAGATTTCTAGAAATAGAGGTGCCGGAACGGTAACATTCCGGGGTGTGTGTGTGTGTGTGTGGGGGGGGGGGGGGGTTATTCCAAATTATTGATAAAGGGAGGTACCTAAAGAGAGGTACCGGAACGCCGCTCCGGCGCGTTCCGCCTCAAATCTAGCCCTGTATATATATATATATATATATATATATATGTATATATATATATATAATATTTATATGTATATGTATGTATATATATATATATGTATGTATATATATATAATATTAAAAACTAGTAATTTCTTAATTCAACAATCTTAACATTTAAAAACTATTAATTCCTCACTTTACTATTCCAAATTGCAAACCCTTTTTTAATTCCTTGAAACAGGTAATTCCCTTTGGGCATTCGCGATAAATTCCATTTTAAAATCTAACATTATTCTAAATTCCCTTGGGCGTACGAGCTAACTTTCGTTTTCAAATCTAAGTCCTAAAAGGACTCTAATGGAAAAAATTAAATGGCTGCCTGTTTAAATGAAAACTAAACTGGCGTAGCGTGGGCAGAAAATTAAACGCTGTAGCGCATTTGTCACGCCTTTTCTTAACTTTTAACCAATTAAATCCTATTACGATCACATGACGAGATGAGTTTATATAAGGTTTGGGATCACGTACATGTAGGCTTTTTTGATCATGTAACTGACTTGAATAGACGTAATAAAGTCTTTCCGTAAGAAGCCGAGTGCGTCGTTTTGATATGGAGTGAATTGTAGTATTAATATCTTCTTCTCACCGTGACATGGGAGATTTCGATACCTATTGGGCCAGTGTCAGTCTCCCATGATACAAAAAGACGACAGGATTCTCACCTGCTGCGACCACATCCCACTGGATTTTCCAAGGCATTTCGGCGTTTTCGTTTCAGCGTCACCGCGTGTTTAATTTTCGCTTTCGCTGGGTGCATTAGTGCGCATTTCTGCCTTACGATGGTGAATCAGCTCCATGTGCGACCTTCGATTGGAGGCCAGCGTGAACAGCCCCATTTCGGTGCTAGTGTGATTGTCAATAAGTGCTTCGGCTTGCTGTGAGATTCATCCTGGATCAGTTTCAACGTGTGGGCGTCCAAGTCCGGTGTTTCTTCAAAAATTGTGTATTTTCCTTTCAGAAATCTTGTGCCGGAATGTGTATACTTACGATTTGTGTTCCCCATTGCTTCGTGTGATCATAATTTAAATTCTTCGCGAGTGTCATCATGTAAAAAGTGCGTAATCCCCACCATTCAAAAATCATCGATGTGTTCTTGTGTGTGAATTTAATTAAGCCGGTATGCAAGCCCTAGCGCTGTACCGTGAATAAATAAAAATAAAAATTTGTGCAACCGAGAATTTTACAGTAACAAGACAAGCATCACATGACCAGGTTGTATGTCTCCCAGCATAAACTTTTTAAAATTGTTTAGTAAACTATGATTGTATGATATTATATTCTTGTTTTAAATTGAAATATAATTGTGATATTGTGTTAAACTTATAAGATGGAAGATAAAACTATAAAGACAGAATTTCAGGGGGAAAAAACAACAACAACAACAACAACAAATGATAAAATTGAGACAGAATGCAAGGACCATTTTCAACTTGAATATGTAGACAGGGAATTCAAGGATTTTATTCCTTTTGACCCAGAGGGGGGAATGAAACTACAAAAATGGCTTGCCTATATTGAGCAGAAATTTTGCCAAGCAAATGTTTCAGATGAACATAAACTAAGATATATTTCAAAATTTCTCAAGGGGAAGGCTCTAACAGTTTTTGTAAACACTTGCTTAGACATTCAAGATTGGACAGAATTAAAAGACACTTTGCAAGAATTATTCTTTGAGGCAGATAGCGTGGAATTCTCTGAATTTTCCAATTTGAAATTTGAATATAATGATGACTTAACCAAATATTTTCATAAAAAAATTGATGTAGGAAAGAGATTGGGGTTATCACAGAAATTAATACTAGAAGGCCTAACAGAAGGCCTAAATGCTCAAATGAGGATGACCATAGCTGCAAATCCTCCTCAAACCACAACAGAATGGATCAAAATAAATAATGAAGGAAACAAAACTAATCAAGGGGATCGGGATAACTTTTTTAACACTAGATTTGAAAATAGGAACCAATTACGACAGAATTATTACAACCAACCTCAAGTTAGGATGAATTATAGCCCACCTCACCAATTTAGACAAAATTACCCCTCCCAGCCTCAATTTAGGCCTAATAATAATCAACAAACTCAGTTTAGACCTAATTATAGTCAGCAGCAACAATTCAGACAATGGCAACCCAGAGATCAAAGGTTGAATAGAAATTTTGCACCCAATCTCAGTAACCAAATTAATCACCACCAACAATATGCAGACTTACCATCTAGACCCTGTCGAAAATGTTCTAACTTTGGCGTAAGTAATGCTTATCATTGGGAACAAACTTGCTCTATTAATGAGAGATTTGATAAGATGTCGGTGTCAGACAATAAACATCATTATGAGGAACCTCAATTTGAAAGAGATCAGGCGCCAGAATGACAATTAGTGTCATTGAGGGGAAACATCAGAAATAATAGGGTTGACAAAACAAAAAGACTATATGAAAATGAGAAACAGAATTTTTTAAATTGTGTGATTGACACTGCTTCGACAATTAGTCTGATGTCACAAAAACTGGTCAAGCAATGTCAACTGAAATGCTATTCAAGTTCTCCAATTAAGGTCAGGCAAGCTGAGGGTGAAATCTTAATTACAACTAAATGTGTATTAACTTTGAGAATAGGGAAAATAATTAGAAACATTTCTGCATATGTTTTGGACAATGACTTGCCTTATCTTATTCTGGGACTTCCTGAGTGTAAAGAGTTTAAATTAGTAATTGATTGTAACCAATTGTGTGTGTATCAAAATAGAATTTCTTTGAAAATGGTTAATATTTGTGATATAAGTAAAATTTCATTACACCTACAAAATAAATGTGATAATAAGCATGTGAATAATAATAGTAATGGTCATGAAATTGAAGTTTCTGATATGTTTAACCCTTATGAAGAAAATTCGCAGAAAGAAAATGATATTTTCTGTATTGATTATGATGTAAATGACAATTTTAATGAAAGCTCTGGTGGAATCAAAGCAGAAAGTAATCCAAATTATGAAAATGTTGACATTAATGATCAAATCAAAAATTTAGATGTTGATAGGGAATTAAAGAATTTATTGCACAAAAATAATAGAATGTTTTCAACTAACAAATATGACATAGGCAAAATAAGGATGGAACCCCAAAGAATAATCCTAAATTCTGATTTACCAGTGAGTCTAAGAGCATACAGGACTTCGCCAACTGAGGAAAAAGAGATCAGGACCCAAATTAAAAATTTGTTAGAAGCAGGAATCATAAAAGAATCACATAGTTCATACTCAAGTCCTGTGACTTTGGCAAGAAAGCGAAATGAGGGAAAAACTAGACTTTGTATTGATTTCAGAAAACTAAATTTAATTTCTAAGACAGATGCAGAAACCTTACCCAGAATTGATGATATTCTAGATAAATTAAGCAGAGCTAATTACTTTTCAACTTTAGACCTTACCTCAGGGTATTGGCATGTACCCGTCCACCCAAAAGATACTGAGAAATTGGCATTTGCCACTACTTTTGGCTTATACGAATGGCTAAGACTCCCATTTGGTTTAAAGAACGCCCCTGCAATATTCAATAGGACTATCAGGAGAATTTTAGATAAATATAAAGTTAACTTTGCATGCCACTATTTCGATGATATTATAATTTTTTCAGACTCCAAAGAACAACACCTTGAACATTTAGAGATACTATTTAACATTTTCAAAAAAGAGAATATCAAGTTAAAATTAACTAAATGTACTTTTCTGCAACAACAAATTAATTTTCTTGGATATAATGTAACAAATGGGAAAATTGCCCCAGACAACATTAACATTGAAAAGATAAAGTGTTTGAAACCACCAACTAATGTAAAAGAACTCCAAAGATTCTTGGGCACAATAAATGTGTATAATAAGTTTATTCCAAAATATGCAAAAGTAAGACAGCCATTAAATACATTATTGAAAAAGGGAGTAAAATGGGGATGGTCAGACAAGTGCCAAGAAGCTTTTGAGGATCTTCAGAATTTATTGATTTGTAAACCAATATTGCAATTGTACGATGTAAACAAAGACTGTCATTTATTTGTGGATGCTAGTAAACAACAGGTTGGAGCTGTTTTAAAACAGCCAGGTGAAGATGGGGTGTTGCATCCCATAGCATATCACTCTCGTGTATTAAAGGACTATGAGGCAAATTATTCTATTACTGAACTTGAGTGTTTGGCAATTGTGGACAGTTTAGACAGGTATTATCATTATCTCCACGGGAAAAAGTTCACAATTCACACAGACCATGCTGCCTTAGTTTGGCTTAAAAATGTGAAAAATCTTCGAGGTCGACTTTTTCGCTGGTCATTAAAACTAAGTATGTTCGACTATGAAATTAAATACCAGAAGGGAACTGCAAATATTGAAGCTGACATGCTTTCAAGGAACCCTATTCTAGAACCTAAAACCCAAATAAACCATTTAATTGAACTAAGAAAAAATGTAGAATTTCAAAATAAAGACAATGTACAGGGACTTAAATATAAAAAACTAAATGATGTAATCTACATGAGAAAGAAAGGATTTTTAAAAATTGTAGTACCATTTTCATTGAGGTTAGAAATTTTAAAAAGAGCCCATGAGGACTATGGACACCCTGGAATAAATAAAACAATGCAATTACTCACACCCCAATATTATTGGCCCAAAATCAATGAGGACATTAGTAATTATGTTAAACATTGCCTTACTTGTCAATTAAACAAAAAGAAAAGACAGAAAAGGTTTGGATTGCTGCAAGAAGTACCTCCGACAGACCAACCCTTTGAGTGCTTAAGTTTAGACACAGTAGGCGGATTTAATTACTATAATTCCACAAAGAAATATTTACATTTGATAATTGACCATGCAACGCGTTATATTTGGGCTTTTCCATCAAAAAGCGTAACTACTGAAACTTATACGAATTGCTTAAAACAAATATTCCAAATTCAAACACCAAAAAAAATTGCTAACCGACAGAAATGCAGCTTTTACATGTTCAAAGTTTAGAAGATTTTTAGAGCATAACAATGTGCAACCATTACTTACCTCGAGTCATCATCCACAAACGAATGGAAAGGTAGAGAGGGTAAATCAAACAATAATTACTAGATTAAGGTGCAAAGTACATAACTCAACAAACAAAACTCCTTGGACAACCCTATTAAATGAAGTAATTAATGAATACAATCATATGCCTCATTCAGTCACCCAAATGACCCCAGCTTACCTACTTTTTGGAATATTACCTTATGAACCTCATGTTAAAAAACAAGATTTTTATCCTCAGGTGGATGAGGCGAGAAAATTAGCTAAAGAAAGGACAATTAATTACCATAATAGGAATAAAGTAAAATATGATGCACGTTTTGTAGAATCTAAATTTAATGTTGGAGATTTAGTGTTATTCGAAGAATTTCACTACCCTAATACTAGAAAATTAAGCTCACCCTATTCTGGACCTTACACTATTCTAAAACAAATGTCAAAAGTTAATTATGAAATTGATAGACCAAACTTTCACACTAAACGAGATTCTGAAATTGTCCATGCTTGCAGATTGAGATATTATAATGCACCAGAGAACTTAAAACTACATTACGAATAATGACAAACATTAGATCCATTTTTCTTTCTTTTCTATGTGATGCTTAACATCATTATATATTTTTTTAATTGATATAATTAATTATGTGTTGTCCTACTAAAGATATAAAAAAAAAAAAA
>OU015494.1:1746767-1959267 GCA_907164885.2 Dolomedes plantarius
GGATTTCTTCATGTAAGATTGTTGATACCAAAACCATTAAAATCTTAGGGTTGGAATGGCATCCGATTTCAGATCATTTTACCTGTGATTTCGCCACTTGAGAAAGTAAAGAACGCGTTACAAAATAACAATTTTGTCCACTGTTTCCAAAGTCTTTGATCTCTTGGTTGGCTAGCTCCATTTATCATAACAGCTAAAATATTGATTCAAGACATTTGGAAAGTCCAAATATCATGGGATGACCCGGTTCCAAAGGAAATTGAGCACATTTGGCAGAATTGTTTAACTCAACTTTCTTATCTTAAAGAAATTCATATACCTAGACGTGTACTATTGCCTGAAGCTACTACTGTCGAATTGCACGCATTTTGTGATTCATCTGAGAAAGCTTACGCAGCTGTCATTTATTTAAGATCATCCAACAATTCCACAATTAAGTAAGTCTTTTAACATCCAAAGACTAGGGTAAGCACCATTGAAACTATTTCTATTCCCAGGTTAGAATTATGTTCAGCTATCCTACTACACATTTAGTTCAAGCAGTTAAAAATTCCTTACCAATATCGATTGATAGAATTTACGTATGGACTTACTCAACGATAGTATTAGCGTGGGTACATTCGGAACCAACCCGTTGAAACATTTGTAGCTACTCGGGTTTCCGAAATACAATCGGTATTATCTGCACCCCACTGGTATCATATAGAAAGTAAAGACAATCCTGCTGATTGCGCAACTAGAGGACTTTTACCATCAGCACTTGTTTCTAACGACTTGTGGTGGTCAGGCCCAAAATGGCTTTATCACAATATTCAATGTTTGAATCAAGTATCGCTTTCTGAAGATGCTTTGAAGGAAGAACGAAAGAAATTATCTTGTTCAATTGGAACAACATCCGAGCCAATATCTTCAATGACATTCTTAATCTTTTGAGAAAATTTTCTTCAATTAGCAAATTACAAAGAGAAACCGCTTATTGTTTTAGGTTCATCAGCAACAGTAGACGACCATGCAGAGAAAGAAATTTGGATTCTTGACATCCCAGAAACTATCTGATGTTTTGGACCTTCTGGATAAAAATCTTGCAAAGGCAAGAATTTCAGTCGGAATTTGTTCGTTAGAACAGTCAAAATCGCTCAATCCCAAAAGTAAGCTTCGGCCCCTCAATCCCTTCATTGATAAAAAGGAATGCTGAGGGTGGGGCGGTCACCTACGTTATTCAAATCTACCTGAAAATCAAAAATTTCCAATTCTTCCAAAAGGGGAATTCTAACGGACTTATTATATTTCACCTACACATTACTAACTTACACGCTGGACCCTCAACTTTACAGTCATGCTTGCAGCTAAAATATTGGATAATTTCAGACAGAGACGCTGTTCGTTCCCGAATAAACGATGCATGATCTGTTCGAGAATTAAAGCTCAACAGCTAAACAATGTTAGGAGATCTACCTCCAGGTCGCGTGAATCCATCACGTCCTTTTCTTAAATGCGTGTAGACTGGCCCTTTTACAATTTGAATGGTCGAAGGCAGCAGTTCTAAAACCTGCAAGGCTTATTTAGCACTTTTGTACGTCTTGCTACCAGAGCAATTCATTGTGGAACTTGTAAGTGATCTATCAACTGACTCATTTCTAGCGCGGCTTTAAAAAGATTATGTGGTTCTTCCTTTCTTTTATATCTCTAACGGTCCAGGCACATTATAAAGTACGAGGGCTACTTCTGAATAAATCCTTTATTCTCTACGTAGAGGCAGACTAACATAGCCCGACTTGGGGCTTCCAAAATAAGACACAGCAGACCGTAACCCGCGGTACTAAGAAACTAAAGGTCGCAATGAATCCTTCAGGCAGAGTACCCGTAAACCTCGGCTCTGAGCTAATTCTCGAAGTCCGTGCAGCCACCTCGGCTAAATACCAATCCACGCTCTATCAGTTAAACACCGCTATCACCTTCCATCAGCTTGCATCGGCTCTCTCTCGTATCGCTACTAAAGTCTTGGGCTTCTGCCATCTCAGCGTGTGCCCTTTAAATAGATCAAACACCTGCGCCGAACTCACTTTGGCTGGCATGTACAGCGCTGCTACCAGAAATTTGCATCTGAGCAACACGCGAACCCTACACTCTCCCTGACCCAACAAAAAAATTTAGACCGCCACCCCTTTAACGGGGTGCGGGCGCGGATTTTTAATAAAACTCCCCACGCGATTGGAGTCTATGCAATTTCCTACACTCCCCTAGAAACTACTCTCTGCCTGAACTGATTTCTTACCCCTTTTAACATTCGTTCGTCTGAGTAACATAACCTAGAAGCAAAGTTTATTACAAAAAGTCTCTGCACTTCATCATCGGCAGGTTGTTCTTAATTCGGAGTCCATAGCTGGAATCCCGAAAAACTCCCCTCCGGCCACAGGGTAGAAAACCATTAGTTTTATTCAAATGAATAATAGCCCTTCTCTGCCGTATAGTTAGGATCGGCAGCATTTCATCGGAACTTGTCCTTCGGCTCCTGGCCATTGCTGGTGCGTCCATCTCATTCTGTAGCCAGCACTTTCTTCCTCCTGGTATCCCTCACTGCAAGTACACCTCCGTCTACTTAAACAAATAATCTAATTTACAAACGTAGAGCTGCACTCATGTCTGACTCACCGGAATCCGATCAGACATCCAAAAATACAAGTTTCATAGTAATCTTATCCTGCACCAAAAATATATAATTCACCTGCATCTTAAACATTCTAAACTACAATTTCAATTTCTAAGCATTTCTAACTGAACTGTTGCATATTTCAATTTTCAATTGTATTTCCTTGTTAGTTTTCTCAATTGTACAACAAACATAGTATTAACATTTATTAGTTGTAAAAAAAAGTGGAAAATAGGCATATACTTTCTTGATACTTCAGAATTTAAATTGTGTTATAATAAGAGACCTAAATTTAGTTCATTAATCATTTATGTCCGGGATCTCAATATAATGCCATTTAAATCTAGGCAAGGATGACACTAAAAGCCTTATTTTTTTATTTTTTTTAGTTTCAAGTTCTAAGGATACTTAAAAAAAATATTTCATACATGACATCACAAATGTCAGAAATGTAAAGAAAATGTCCTGCTATGTACAGTCAGTTGAATACAATACATGTAAATATTTGCCAATTCTAATACATCTACAAATACCTAACAAAACAATCTATATATCTATTTATACTACTAAAGCAATCTGTTTGTGCGTGGATGTGTAACGCGCGCTAGTGTTTTAGGGATCAATTAGTTAAATGTGTCGGCCCGTGTCAGAGAGCCGTTAAGGATTTACAATTTAAGAGACCATGGTTTTTCTTCCGAGGTTAAATTGCAAATTCCTCTGTGTGACTTGATCGCTCTGAGCGAGGGGATATTACAGCTTAGTGACGACACGTGTTTAACCTTAATTATTACAATTCGAAATACGCCTTCAACATCAAATATTTCGCAAGCAATATTACACATTCAAGTCAAACTTTGATACAAAATTACATTATATTCCTAAAAAAAAATTACATTTTTATGCAATAGAATCACAATATATTCAAAAATTTTACATTCTTATGCCATAAAATTACATTCTTATCACAAGTTTCACTTACTACAATTCCAGAGTTCCACATGAAACTTTTTTGAAAATACCTCGCGTCAAAAATTATTACAAAGCCATCATTAAAGTTATTACATACCAATCAGAATTCAGATTGTATAACAAAATCAATTATATCATTATGGACTCATAGCACTGGATTACTCAAAATATCAGAGCTGCGTTCCAAGGTATTTTACTATTAATGTATTTTCACAAAAAAAAGGTCGACTTTGGAAGACTCTGAAGTCCGGCTCCAATCTGAAAATCAATAATGTTGAATTGATACCTCACCACACATCTGGCTCGCACTGTATCCAACCAAGCTATCCATCGAACATCAGAATGTGTCATAAATCATTCCTTCCTGATTTGAGGTTTCCGTCTAGACTTTCTCGAAGCCATTCTGCCTTTTCGGTGTTGTTTATTGTTTGGAAAAACCGCTGAAATGAGTTGTTTCCTTTGCGAAGTCCCCATCTGCGTCTTCGCCCTCCTCTTTCTGAGTTCGTACCGTGGTTGTTTTTCATATTGCCCCGATACACCGTCTGCCAACTGCCGTTTCTGAGGCGGTTGCTTCTGAGTGTTATGACTGCTGGATTTCGGGGGTCCTGGTGTGGGCCCTGAACTTTGATCTGTATAACTGCAGGTCGGTATTCTCCCGGCCAATTGTTTCTCGTCGCACATTCCTTGGATTAAATTTGGATGTGTAAAAATAGGGTTTTGCTGGACCCTCTTCTTCTTGCATTTTTTTTCTGGAATTGCATTACCGTTTGAAAAACTTTCGTTTTCCCCTTATGTGCGGCCCTGGGATTCTTAATTGGACTTTTTTTTGTCTCCGTTTTCATGTTTCCGTTTCAAGCATGACTGTGGAGGGCTATGTTCATTTGAAAATGCGGATTCTGCTGTTTCTTTCCGGATTCTCAATCGGTGTGTCTGCAACACGTTTTTGCGATTTGAGGGGCCTGCTTCATTTTCAAAATGCGGATTCTGTTTCTTTTCGGAATTCTCAATCGGTGTGTCTGCAACACGTTTTTGCGATTTTGAGGGGCCTGCTTCATTTTGACCCTGGAGTTCAGAACTTTGTGTAGATTTCGATTTTCGTTCTAATTTCTGATCTAAATCCACCATGGTTTGTCGATTAATATACACTCGACACTGATCCACATTTACCGCGATCTGCTTCCCGTGCTTTTGAATAGTCAGAACGTTATTTCGGGAACTTTGCACTAGATATGGGCCCTCAAACTTTGGTGCAAAATTTACTTACAAAATGCTTTTGAGCACTAGATAAATGGTGTGTTGCTTGAGTACCCAATCAGTACCCAATCTCCAACGTGAACATTATTTTCTCGCCTTTTGGTATCATAGTATTTCTTTTGGGTGTTTCGAGCGGCATCATTCCATTTACGCGTTTCGTGTAATAACTGTTCTATATCTTTCATTTGAAATTCAGCCTCTCGCTGCTGTACAAAAAACATTCGATCTAAGGGTGTCATTAATTTTCGTCCAAAAAAAAAACTTCTGCTGGTGTTTTCCCCGTGGAGTCGTGCTGAGCCGTGCGAAGTGCATAAGTAAATTCTTGAATATACTTATCCCAATTTTGGTGGTATTTCTCAATGTAAGCTGCGATCATCCGCACAATATTTCGATTTACTCGCTCCGCAATATTAGATTGCGCTCGATATGTGACCATTTTGCAGTGCTTTATGTTTAACTTTTCACACATATCCTCAAAATATCTTACTTACAAATTGTTGGCCATTGTCACTAATTAATTGTACTGGTGCAGAATATTGAAACACATATTCTGCATGAACGCGTTTGTGACTGCCTGAGCTGATGCGCGCCTCAGGGGTACAATTTCCACCCATTTTGAAAAATGATCAGCGATCACTAACAAATATCTAAACATTTCCATGGGCACTTCTGGGATATGGTCCCAATAAATCCACTCCGACGACAGCATTAGGAAATGTCGCTACAATTGTTTGTGAGGTACCCTGCAGGCTTGTGATTCACATAATTTATTCTTTGACATGGTCGCAGCTTCGAACATATTGCGTGACCCATTCTTTCCTAGGGTTTTTCCACCTGTGTTGGACAACGAGCCCCTCTTCTTGTTGCCCCTCCTTAGTTTAAATTGCGCTCATACTGAATGTCAGGGTATCTAGGGTTTGTAATGGCCTGTGGCCTATTATACCTAGGAGGATATGACCAATTTCCACTCTGTCGGATCCCTATATCCATTTGTGGCCTTCTATAAAATCTCCCAACATTGTCCGGAACCGCATTTCGTATACTCGGTGGGTGTCTTTGGTCGTACTTTATCACCCCCTCAATTAGCTCTGTTAGATCTTTGGGCCTGATAATTTCTAAAAAATCTTCCTCATTAGGGTTTAATCGATCTGTAATTAATTTTAACCTTCCTTTCTTCCGTTTGGTTCTCATTGAGTTTCTTCAATAACTCACATTTCCGAATGACCACCTCGTACGCGGTTTGCTCTGGCTTTTGACATACTCCATATAATTCCTGCTCCAACTTAAGGGTATCCCTTACTTCTGGAAATGTTTTCTTAGCTTTTCAGCAAACTGCTCAAATGTAGTGATCCCACTGGACCCAATAACATCATACCATTGCTTAGCCGCTCCCCGCAGCCCTCTTTTTGCAATCACCAACTTTGTGTGCGTCTGATGCAGGATAGCTGACGCAATGTTCCTCAACTGCCTCAAATATCTAATGACAGATCCTTCCCCCGAAAACCAAGCACTTTGTGGTGCAGTCTGGCCACAAAATTAGCCAAATGCTGCCACCCTGCAGTCCTGGCCTGTTTGGTGTTCTTCCCGGCCATTTATGCTAATTGTTCTAACTGCTCGCGTAGCTGAGCTACTTCCTCTGCTGACATGCTAGTGCCGTAGATATTATACTTTTAGAAAAACTTAGAGTTTTACTATATAGAATGACACCATACACAATCGCTACTCTTTGGCACTCTTCGTGTGAACTCCACAGCACTATAGAACACATTCACAATTTTTTTATAATGTACAAACACTCACTTCTCTTTCGGTCGAAATGGTCGGGCGCCAGTATGTTGGCGCCAGTCTGCCAACTCAGCGTGTGCCCTTAAATAGATCAAACACCTGCGCCGAACTCACTTTGGGCTGGCATGTACAGCGCTGCTACCAGAAAATTTGCATCTGAGCAACACGCGAACCCTACAAGATTTATTGCACGACGAGACAAGTGTTTAAATATATATAGTGACTGTGGCACTAATTTCGTTGGTGCTAACAAAAAGCTTAAAGATTTATGGCTCTTACAAAGTCTCACAGGTACAACGTAATTATTAGTCGTAACTTGTGTGATGAAGGTATCAATTGGCATTTTAACCCTCCTGCTGCACCTCATATGGGATGCATCTGGGAAGCAGGAATCAAATCGTCTAAATTTCATCTCAACCGAATATTAACTAACATCATCTTGACCTTTGAAGAGCTGTACACCATCAAAACTCAAGTAGAAGCTTGTCTGAATTCGCGCCAATATCCCCAATATCCAGTGATCCAAGTGATGTCGCGGTACTAACACCTGGTCACTTTCTTATTGGAAGTCCTATTACTGCTGTTCCAGAGACAGATTTTTCGTCTTCCAAAATGAATCATCTTTCTAGGTGGCAGCTAACCCAAAGACTTTTGCAACACTTCTGGAAGCATTGGCAGTCGGAATATCTCTCTCGTCTACAACAGAGACCCAAGTGGTTTACCCGGCAACTCAACCTACAGGTGGGAGATCTAGTATTGATCATAGAGGACAACCTACCACCAATGAAATAGCGGATGGGACGAATCGCCGAAGTATTTCCAGGCAAGGACAACTGTGTTCGGGTCGTATCAGTCAAAACTGCAGATGTCTTAGTGAAGAGGCCAATTGTAAAATTATCAAAGTTACCATTAGAACTGTAATGATGCAATTTTTAAATTTGTTAAATATTCTATTTAATTTACAATGGTTTCTATATATCTTTGTTAATATTGTATATCTAGCAATGTTATGTTTTGAAATGATATATTTCAAGGTGGCCGGCATGTTCGATCCCTATAACTGTGATCGCTCTTTAGCATTCTAATTTTTATTTGCATCTTTTGCTTGTTTTGCAGAAACGCGAAAAGGCGAATTCGCATTTAAGCGGTGCACGCTCGTTCGCAGAATTCATTCGTTTTTGGCCTTTTGCCAACTAAGAAAGAGCACAGTGGTTTTTTGCCATTCGGCACGCTTAAAATATGACCGTACTCAGTTGTATTACTTTATCATCATTTGTACACATGTATAGCTGCAATAAACGCTATTGTTTTGTCAAGTAAAGTCCACTTGTTTTCTTCCGGCATCATACATGCCACTGCACAATCGCCTTCCATTTACCATTCCAAGGAAACTCACTCCGCTTTAGAGGCGAATATTACTTTAAAGGTATGTATTTGGTCCATCTGGGGTCCAGGACACATTTAAAAAAAATTTATTTATTGAGTTTGTAAAGGTTAACCATATGATTTGTAAACAAAATCACATCATAAAACTTCTCATAAAGTTTTAAAAAAATTTTAAATTTTAAAATTAAAAAAAAGTGGGATAATTTAAAATCGTTATAATTTGAAATGTTATTTGTCGAATTTCAAAATTTGTTCATTTTATCAAACAGAAATATATAAGTTTTAATTTCGATTCAGCATTTTTTCAAATATCATTTTTTTTTAAATTAAAAATATTTAGAGTAAAAATTTCAAAAAAAAATTATTTAACTTATTTTTAAAATATCATATTTCCCAAAGTAAATTTTTTTCAAATTTGTTTAATCAAATTAAAGTAAAATAATTGAAAAAAGACATGTTCCAAGTTTGAATCATTTATCTTTAACGGTTCTTGACTTATAACAATTTAAACACTAGAAATGGTGAAAAAAAATACCTCATGAAGAAAAACTTTGAAGTTTAAACAAAGCTATATTAAAATAAAAACCATGCGTAAATATATTTTATAAATGAATAGTACCTCAATTACAGAGCTAAAATTGAATGAAAATCGGAAAATTACATAAGTAATGAGCTACGAAATAAAACTTAGTCTCATGAACAGATGTTACTGTTAGAGTGATTCCGACAGATGTTACCATTTGCGGGTTAAGAGACTGCAATTTTCCCTCAAAGTATGCTTCGTCATGACGATAAATAAGTCTCAAGACCAAACTTTAAAATACTCTGGCGTAGATTTAAAAGAAAATTGTTTCTCCCACCGACAGTTTTACGTAGCTTACTGAAGCGTAAGTCCGCGGAAGAGCCTGGTAATATTAGTTTCGCCGATGAAGAAACGAAAAATATTGTTTATAAGGAAATTCTCTGAAAAGAAATTTCATTATTTTTCCATTGTAATTATCCTAAAATATACTCCGTAGCGAAGCACGGGTATTCAGCTAGTAATCATGTAAAGTTTCAATTATATTGAAATACAGGGGTTTATAAAATAATGGACTATTTCTGCAGAACTTTTTATTAATGAACTGTAAGTATACCTTTGGCATGGAATCGATGCGGGATAGAGCTATATAAGTTCTTTGCATAAGATCAATTTGGGACCATGCATCTTGCAACATAAGTCCTAACATCTCCTATGATGTTGGAGAGGGAGAACTTTTCGCTGCCAATATGTTCCGACGAATTATTATTACTGAAACAAGATAATTTGATACACAACAAATTCTGATTCTCCCTCGCCTGCCGTTTTCCACACTTTATGCATTTAGGGGTCCCTTTTGTACCTCGTCGATACTCTGATTCGCAATACACCGACCTTTCTTTAAGTCCCCATTTTCCAAATTAATTCCCCATCATCGACCATATTACTATTGCGGGAAATCTGATACTCGTTCTTCACCATATTCTATTCCTCTGCTTGCCGATCACGTCGTCTTCGTGATTTTTATACTCCGCACTTTTTTTTAAGTGGTGTTTCCATTATTTGATAATTTGTATGTTGATAGTTCTGTTAGATAAATTGGGCGATAACCTTCAGTTTTCTCCCTGATAAGGATTTGAGTTAAGTCTATCCTCTTTGACTGAGACAGCCCCACCCGAATTCCACTGCAGAACATTCAGAGTGACTCTCCAATTCCTCCGATACCTTCGCGATCACATAGAAGGACGTCGAGGATGTCATTCCGAAATATGTAGACCATTTTGCCGTTCAAAATGTTACCCAGGGTACACCACGAGGAGGTAGGTCAACGTTGTATCCCAACGTAGTGTTTTATTGCAATCGAGAAATTCAAACATGCCATATCGCTCTATAAAAATTATGCATAATACAATCCATGAGAAGTTGATACCAGTTGAAATTGCTGGATAGAATTTAGACGAAACGTTGGAGGTTTGAAGATCTCGCTTGCTTACCAGATATCCCACAACGAGACGCCGTCGCCTCGTTTCGGCTATTTACAGGCCATGACTGTCTGAGTAAGCACCTTCACCGGATTGGTGTATTTGCCCAGCCTTTCTGTCCACTTTGTGATCTTATGGAACCCATGAACAGAGCTCATCTGAGTCGCTCTGGAGCACTTCTTGGTTGTGACTCCGAGACCGCCCGATATTGGCTTGCCAAGACAGTCTAGGGCAATGAATGTGGTCACTTACTTCATGTTATTTAGGTGTAACTGTTTGTATTTCCTTTTTCCTTGCCTTGCCATTAGAAATAAAAAATATTGATAGTTCTTCATTTAGGAGGACCTTATGCACCAGCAAAAATATTATAAATACCTCCTGCTGTTTTTTAATGCTTCAGGTGAATATTAGACATTTTTTGCTACAGGTGGTAAATGCGGTCAATATTTGTTGAAAAAAGTAACTATTTTAGAGCAATAAACTTTCTAGCCATTCTTTCAAAAATGTCATTGAAGAAGTTAAAAGAAATGCAAATAACTTAAATACCAGTCAGTACAAATCAACAATTACGTGGTCGTTAAAAGGTTTTGAGAAACGACATGTACTAAAGCATTGCGAAAACATATAGGCTTCCCATTTTAACTGAGGATAAACTATCTCAATTAAGACTGTGTTGTCCCGTTTGCCTTCAGTGGGACTAAATTAATCTGCAGGGCGAGTTAATACATCATTTAGATCTGTCCAGAAAGCTGTCAAACACATTTCCATCAGCGGGAAGGAACTCAAATCATCTAGTAAACGAAAAAGGCTCAGAATCTTGCAGTTCGCCTGGCTTCATGAATTGTTGAACTTTATGTAGAACAACTGATACGGTTTTTCTACAGTGATGAAGACTGTGCTTTGATCTTGGAAAGCTGTCTCTAAAGAATTTAGGATATGAACGTTCCTTATTTTTCCCATAAACATATGGAACTCTTTTTTTTACGGAAAATAAAAAAATGACTCTTTTTGATGCAAATTTTTGAACGGTAGGATAAAATCAAGAAACTCACCAATAGGTTGTTTATTGTATTTGGAGCCAAAGTAGCTTTTTCTATTTGTATTGCGTCAAAATTTGCATGTAAATATAATATCATTGCTTTTATTTTAATTATTCCGGTATCAACCCTTAGTTGTGCTTTCAGAAATTTTGTATTTAACAACCAGAGAAATTCTAGATTAGAAATACCTATAATCTAAATTAGAATGTATGATAGGTCTTTGTGTAGTGCTATCAGTGATTAAGATTAGGTTAGACATTCAATTTCAGGAAGAAACGGTAAAATATTTAAAAATGAAAGTTCAAAAGCTGTATTTCAATAGATAAAAATTCACACTTCTAACTCGATCAAAATTCTTGCACAAGCCCCTTTCTCCACAATGTATGCCGCAGTCTTTTTTGGCAGAATTTGCTCTTAGTTTCATAGGAGAACTGTACATAATTTTGTTCATTCCAGTGTTGTTTGAACTCAGTGTATTTATAGAATGGGAGAGAGAGATGTATACTAAAGAAAATATTTTAATGTTATCTCCCCCTGGGATCAATAAATATTTGATAAATAAAAACATTTGATCATAATTTTATTATAGTGTTGCGTACATTAACTTCTAGTTCAAAAACGCAGCTAGTGAGAACAAAACTTCTCGTAAAATTCTTAAAAGTGTCACCTTTAAATTTCTGATTTTTTCTCTGTCAAAAACCAGCTAAGAGATTTTATCAAAATTGTCCAGAAAATATTAAATGATTAAGTGATTTTGGACATAGAAAAAAATTATAAACATTGGCCCAAACAATATATTTGGGAAGATTATTTTGTCAAAAAAGGAATCACAGATTTGATGCACGCCTTCTAAAATCCATGCAATCTCCCGATGGGAGATTTTTCCAGCATTTATTATCCAGATTTCTACGCATTACTTATAAGGACCATTATTAAAACAATAAAATTTTCAAACACTAATTTCTAATGTTAAGTAAACATTTGCAATTTCTTCAAAATGAAGAAATGTATGAACAATGTGTATGAATGAGTTGTAAAAGTAAACATCGCAGCATATAATTAAAAGTCTTCTCTTTTCACTAAATAACTAATACCAAAGAAAGCGGTAACTAAACATTTTTCTAAATACAGTACAAAAAAAAAATGATCTTCTCAGATAGAGTAAATTTACTTTAGAATGTTTGAAATAAAATGTGCACGTCTTATGAGCCTTGAATAGTTTTCAAATAAACGGAAAAACATTTCTTGAAAAACAATATTAATGAAGTCTGAAATATAGTTTGTACAGACTGAATGAATCGATAAAATTTGTATCGTTTCTGAGTGGAAAAAAAATCTTTGCGACAAAAGCAAGGAAATAATTAATTATATACTACTTTATTCAATGGATGACAGCAAAAAGGAGGAAAACTTTCAAAATCTTTGTAGATTTTTTTTCCTTTTCTAATCGCTATACCGCTGAAAAGCAACAGATTAAAAAAAAATATTGATTGAAAGTAAATATAAGATTTTGTCTTAGTAAAAATGTGCTTCTAATCTTTGTTCTAGAGCAACTTCTTTTGCAATCTCTCTGCTTTTTGCTGGTATTACTTTTTGAAACGACAAACTGTTCCGGAATAAAGATCTAGAGTTGGATTATAATGAAAATTTAATGATGTGACTAGCTTAGAGGTTTAATTACTGTCTTATTGGGTTTATATATAAATGTCTAAAAAATGGAAAATGATTCGAATAGATTATGAAAAAAATAAATATCCGTCTAGAAATGCAATTTCGGATATCGGATATCGGATTGTGAATATATTTAAAAACAAAATAATCTTTAATATCATCGAAAACTTCATTAAAAATATCTTTTTAAATTACACATTATTTCTGATTTTTTTCAATGCTTAAATGATATACAAGGTTCATAAATAATTATGAAAAACGCAATTTTTTCTTTTATCATAATAGAAAGTGTTAAGAATTTGAAAGTTTCTTTCCCCGTTACACGGCGCGTCTCCTTGGTTTTAAGAGCTGCTCGATGTGAACGAGGCTATTACAAGCAAGCGAAAGTGGGAGCTTTTTTTCCCCTTATGTATTATGTCTACTCCACGATACGTTGTCTCTCGATACGTTTTGTCACTCGATACGTTGTTTCTCGATACGTAATATGTATTCAAATGTTTGTAAATAGATGATGTTTATTAAAGTATTTGTGGAAATTACAGTCTTCTATCTATTCGACGAACAATCTGGCTACATGGTCATCCACGAGCCGGAGGAAAGCGAACTGTTCTAACATTTTTGAAAAACCGTAACGAAACTTGATTCAAAATCGCTCCCAGTGAACTCTCGCAAATAACTGTATTTAATCGGAAACAAGGATATATTCGTGGACAAATAACAAGATTAAAGACGATTTTACAAGATAAGGTGCCTGTGGATAAAACGGATATTTTTCAAAAACTGAATACAATTGAAAAATTGCGTAGCAAGTTAGAGGATCTACGCAGTGAATGTTATTGCACTCTTTCTGACGCTGAGTTACCAGCTTTCGAAGCAAGTTTGGAGGAGCTGCAAATTGACCTCGACACATGCGAGGTAAGCTTTCAAAAACTTCTCAAACCAAATTCTATTTCAAAACAGTCAGTCCTCTGATAACTGTAAATTAAAATTACCGTCAATTAATCTTCCCGAGTTTTCTGGGCAATATGTTGAATGGTTGTCATTCAAACGCAATTTATGTCATAATTGATGATAATGATGAGTTGTCAGATCAACAAAAATTATTTTATCTTCAATCAGCACTTAAGGGTAATGCCAAACAATTAATTACGGTAAATGATACATGCACTAGTTTATTCGAGGCACTGAAAAAACGTTTTGAGAACACACGCTTGCTTATTATGAATCATATTAGTGAAATATTTAATTGTTCTAATGTTAAATGTGAATCCGCGTCTAATTTAAGACAGATGCTTGACAAAATCGAAAGTAATTTGCGATTATTAAAACAGTTAAAATTAGAGACAAACCCTCTATGCGAAGCAATATTAATTTATGTAATTCTTCAACGAATTGATATTGATACACGTAAATGTATACGAAATGGAATTGGGATCCGAATTGCCGAGTTGGGAAAAATTTACGGATTTTTTAACCAAAGATGTCAAGCTCTGGAAAATGTTAACAGAGGTCCGGGAGGAAATGAATTTAAACGGGAACCAACCCCAAATTCAAAACGCTAATAGTGAAAAATGAGAAAATAACTGTATGTTAGGATGCACAGAATCGCACCCCATTTTCAGGTGTAAAAGTTTATTGATTCAAACGCAGATGAAAGATTAAAATATGTCATGAAATTTAATTTATGCTTTAACTGTCTCGGGTTTCATGCAATGTCTATATGCAAGAAAATACATTTAAAATGTAAAACTTGTAACAGAAATCATAGTACGATGTTACACGGAGCGAACTTTTTCTGTCGAAAGGAATAAACAAAACAAAAATGACAACGGCGCCAATGATTTGGCGGCGAATGAAGAGAAAAGTTTTGCGCGATCTCAGGTGCCAGATGGCCTTACGAATCAAGAGCTGCAAAATGCGTCTTGTTTATATTCACTTAATGCAAGCAAAAATGTTCTTCTTTCCACGGTGAAAGTAAAGATTATGCAATCGAACGGAAATTGGTTGGAGTTAAATGCTTTATGTGACTCCGCATCTATGAGGAATTTAATAATTGAAGACCCAGCTAATTTATTAGGCTTTCAAAAATCGCGATGTAGGGCAAATTTAATTGGACTAAAAATACAGTAGTACCAATTACTGAAAAGATTTGTACGCGTATTACGAACGATGAAGAATCCTTTAATAAGAAACTTGAATTTTTGATTTTGCCCGAAATTGCTGGGAATGTTCCATCTGAAAAAATAAACATTTCTAATTTAAATTTGCCGGAAAACATAAAGTACGCGGATCCTAAATTTTATTTACCTAAAAAAAATATCGCTTTCTTCTGGTAGCTGACGTATTTTACGAATTACTAAAAGGAAATCAAATCCAGGTAATGGTAACTCTATCATTTAATTGAGACAGCCTTCGGATGGATGGTGACAGGTTCGATTCCTGCAGTGCGTCCAAATGATTCTCAGTGTTATTTTATTCAGGATCGCATTGAGGAGGGGTTACAACAATTTTGGGAATTGGAATCAATTGGCATATTCCAAGATGCACACTCGGTCGAGGAAGGTAAAGCACTTTTTAAGGACACTTTTTAAGAATTCTATATGCTACAAAAATGGGAGGTATGAAGTTAGGTTACCATGGAAACGGGATTTCAGGGAATTAAATTATAACTTAACAGTTGCCAGGAGACGACTGGATCATTTGAATAGAAAATTTGAGAAGCATCCGGAACTGTATAACGATTATCATGAGATGCTAAATGATTATGAAAATAAAGACATCATCGAAAAAGTTCCAAATGACAAAGTTCAAAGCGATAAACCACTATTTTATGTACCATTTTCTATGGTTTATAGAGACTCTGTCAGTTCCAAAAACGAATGTTTTTCATGCCAGCGCACACGGAGAAGGTAAACTTTGCCTAAATGACTGTTTGTATGCAGGACTTAGTCTTAATCCCCTGATATTTAACATGCTCATATTCTTCCGTTTGAATGCTGTGGTCGTCTTAGCACATATCGAAAAGGCGTTTCTGCAAATATCCTTAAATGAGAAGGATAGGAATGCTGTCCGATTTTTGTTCCCAAGTTCAAATCCAGGTAAAAGTAAGCATTATGACATCCAAAGTTTCAGATTTTGCCGTATTCTCTTAGGTGTCAACGCCAGTCCCTTCTTGCTGTCTGCCACAATTAAGGAACACATCGAAAAGTTTCGGGGGGTTGCATCCCACTACGGTGGAAATGCTCGATAAATGTCTTTATGTAGACGACTTTCTAGGAGCTCTCGACAACGTCTCGTCTGACTTTCAGGTGTCGCGCGAAGCCAAAAGAATTATGGCTGATGCAGGAATGAACTTGTGTAAGTGGAGTTCCAAAAGCAAGGAATTGGTACAATCTTGGGAAGACCACGGGTTCAAAACCCATCCCATTCATTCAGAAGTCAATCCTCCTGACAAATTACACAAGGTTCTCGGTCTTCCGTGGCATGTTCATCAAGACTACAACATGATAGATGTGAAAAACTTGCTAGAATTTGATGAACAGGAAACTAGAACAAAAAGACTTGTGTTAAAAACAGCAGGAAAGCTGTACGACGTACTTGGTCTTTTAACACCGTTCACAATAAGACTCAAATGTATGTTCCAAGAATTGTGGCTTAGGAAGTGCCCGTGGGACGCGGAACTTCCACCAGACCTTCTCCAAATGTATACTCAATGGAGGTCTGAGTTGTCTGATATTTCGAACTTGAAAGTCCCTAGAATGATCCTCAACTCCAGCTTAGGTGATACCAACGAACTTCAAATCCATGTCTTTTCCGATGACAGCCAAAAAGCATACGGAACCGCAGTCTATTTGACAGTGAAGTACATTGACAAAATCACAGTGAATCTGGTTGCTTCGAAGAGTCGTGTTGCCCCATTAAAGAAACTGACTCTTCCAAAACTCGAACTGATGGGGGCGTTGCTCGCAGCCAGACTTGCACAAGAAGTAGAACAAATCATAAACCAAAAAGGATCAACCACATTTCATTTCTGGTCAAACTCCCAGATCGTATTGTTCTGGATCAAAGGACCTCACCACAAGTGGAAACAATTTGTTTCTAATCGTGTAAAGGAAATTCAGGCTCTTAGCAATCCTGAAGCTTGGTCACACGTACCGGGAAAATTAAATATTGCAGACCTTGTAACGAGAGGAGTTAGTCCAGAAAGTCTTTCAAAAAGTGAGGCCTGGTGGTCAGGTCCAGAATTCTTAAGAACAAATGAGGTCTCATTATTTGAATGTAGTGATTCTATTCCCAAAGAATCTTATACACTGAAGTGCCACTGAATTAGGGATAGCAAAGCCTATGCAAATTGTGTAGCGCTGCGCATCATGTATGCGCAAGTGAGGGTGCTGTGGTAACTGCATTTATAGCGCGTACTGTGGTTGTTCTGAATTAGTTATTGGAATTGCCAGTATGGGTAAACTGCCTGATTTAGACGCCTTCGATCGCGGACAAATCGTAGGTGCACGACGCATGGGCCATTCAAATTCCGAAATCGTCAGACAGCTAGGATTTTCAAGGTCGACAGTGTCGAAGAGTATACCAAGAATACATGGATGGTGGAAAAAACTAGCGATCGGGCAAACTGCAAAGGACAATTAGCCTTGACAGTGCGTGGTGAGAGACGGCTCAGGCGTATTGTACGTAGACAGCGAAGCCAAACATTAGTTCAAATTACCACCCAGTTTAATGACGGTGCCAGTCGTACAGTCAGTAAACGGACTGTGCAACGCTCGCTTCACCGTATGGGTTTCGGGAGCCGTCGACCTACGAGAGTCCCATTGCTCTATACTCGCCATCGGGCTGCATGTCTTGCCTGGGCAAGAGAACACAGAGACTGGAGTCTAGAGGACTGGAAACGAGTAGCATGGAGTGATGAGTCTCGATTCTGACTACTTAACGCCGACGGGAGGCTGGGAATATGGCGTCAGGCTCATGAAGCCATGGATCCTGCATGACTGGCTGGAACTGTACAAGGGCATGGTGGCTCAATCATGGTCTGGGGTGTTTTTTCGTGGCACAGTTTGGGATCTTCGGTGCGTGTACCAACCTCCCTCAATGCAAATCGGTACGTAGAGTTGCTGGGTGATCACCTCCATCCGTTTATGCTGTTCTGTTATCCTCACGGTAATGGAGTTTTCCAGCAAGACAACTATACTTCTCACAAGTCCCCTGTTGGCTACTAGCTGGTTGGATGAGCATTCCTCTGACTTCTCTGTCATGAATTGGCCACCTAGAAGCCCAGACTTAAATCCTATTGAGCATCTTTGGGATGTTTTGGAACAAGGCGTGAAAGGCCATCACACAGCACCAAAGAACCTTACTGAATTATGGACAGCTTTAGCCAATATTTGGCAAGCCATTCCCGTGGAACGTTTCCAGAAACTTGTTGAATCTATGCCTCGTCGTGTGGCAGCCGTTATCAAGGCCAGACGATGCCCAACTCGTTACTAGGTAGGTATCCCTAATTCAGTGGCACTTCAGTGTATTTTCGAATTGAAAAAAAGAGTTCACTGTAGAGGATGATATGTGTTTTGCTGTAACCAATGAAAATGTTATCTTTCATAATGACCTTCTAAAAATTACTAACAAGTTTTCTAAACTTGATCGTATAGTTTCCTATGTTTTCAGGTTTGTATATAACTGTAGAAATCCAACAGACAAAAAAGGTGGGTATGTGGAGTGTCAAGAATTGAACAAATCTGAATCTTTTCTTCTAAAATTTGCCCAACGTGAGTATTTAGAAGAAATCACTGCCTGGGGAAGGGTGGGAATGTGAAAGGTAAAGGTAAATTATCTTCTCTCAATTGTTTTCTTGATAAAGATGGGCATATACGCGTTGGAGGAATAATCAATTCTAGTATTAATGAGCATACTAAACATCCCATTGTCCTCCCACCTAAACATCCCTTAACTTACGTGATTGTACAGTATCTTCACTTGAAGTATTTGCATGTGGGGGCTCAATCCTTGTTGTACCTAATATATCAAAGGTATTGGCCGTTAAACGGCAGGAATTTATGCAGATCGGTTGTGCACAATTGTGTCACATGTACAAAGAACAAACCAATTCTAGAGCAACAATTGATGGGTCGATTGCCCAAAGAACGCATAGAATCTTCTCTTCCATTTACGATTACCGGTATAGATTTTTGTGGACCTTTCCATGTAAAATTCAAAGGTCAAAGGAAAGGTTTGTTAAATAAGATATATGTAGCAATTTATGTATGTTTTTGCACTAAAGCAATTCATTTAGACTTTGTAAGTGATTTAACATCAGCAGGGCTCATTGCCAGTTTGAGAAGATTTTTCTCCAGAAGAGGTAAGGCCTCTAAGATTTTCACTGACAATGGACGAAATTTCGTTGGCGCAAATGCCGAACTAAAACGACTTCTAAAAATTGTAAATTCACCGGATGAACCAATGGCTCAATATTTCACTGAGGAGAAAATTGATTGGCATTATAGCCCTCCAAAATCTCGAAATTTTGGGGGATTATATGAAGCCGGTGTGAACGCCTTTAAATTTCACTTAAAGCGCATAGCAGGAAATTCTCATTTTACTTTGGAAGAATTCATTACAATCTTGGCGAAAATTGAAGGAGTTCTAAGCTCCAGGCCATTGACTCCATTGTCAACTGATTTTGAGAATTTTGAAACCCTAACTCCAGGGCATTTTCTTATTGGGAGACCCATCACTTCCATCGCGGAACCCCAACTTACAAATATCGATGAAAATAGACTCAGTAAGTGGGAAAGGATTTCTAAAGCCTCTCAAAGAATTTGGAGACTTTGGAAAAGAGATTACTTAAATAATCTACAAGAACGCCATAAATGGCAATTCAGTAAGAACAACGTAAGGGTGGGGACCTTAGTGTTGGTGAAGGAAGAAAACTTACCAGGCACTAAATGGTTAACAGGAAGAGTAGAAGAAATATTCAATGGAAGTGATGGGAAAGTGAGAGTGGTGAACATACGTTTACCACAAGGTAACATACTTAAAAGATGTGTACGAAATATTTGTGTATTACCTGTGTACTAATTATTGTGTTAAGTTTCCTTTTATTTTTTTTCATTGTATGCATATTTGATATTTATGTTAAAGTGTAACTATTATTGTAGAACTTTCATTTAAACCTATATTGTATTGTTTTTGGAAATAATTTAGAATTATTGGATTATGAATCTAATCGGCGGATGGTGTTAAGAATTTGAAATTTTCTTTCCCCGTTACGCGGCACGCCTCCTTGGTTTTAGCGCTGCTCGATGTGAACGTGGCTATTACAAGCAAGCAAAAAGTGGGAGCTTTTTTTCCCCCTTATATCTTATGTCTACTCACGATATGTTTGTCTCTCGATACGTTTTGTCACTCGATACGTTTGTTTCTCGATACGTAATATGTATTCAAATGTTTGTAAATAGATGTTGTTTATTAAAGTATTTGTGGAAATTACAGTCTTCTATCTATTCGACGGACAATCTCGCTACAGAAAGGATCTGTTTTGGAGAAATGCGCCTATAGCTAAATGTAGTTCTGTTTCAATAAAATACACTAATTTATATTTTCCTGCATTTATGTACGGTTATGCACGGGTAATAAAAATGCTCATGTGTACCCCAAAGAGCTTTTCAATCAATTATCCGTAGATTTATAATAAATTAATTATAGAGAGTTTAATAAAAATAATTAGAATAATTACCTAGAAGTCTGATTTTTAATAACGAAAATACCAATTTCTTGTGAGTTTTTTTGTGTTTCTAACAATTTCTTTTAAAAATTCTTAACTTTTTTCATTTGCGAAGCACAGGTACCCCACCCTCAGATAATCTGGACGTTTTAGATAGCACAAGTTGTAACTAAATAATTCCAAGTTCTACCTCTGGTATCCTTTTATTACTACCGATTATGGGAAGTAGGCCTAAGACATCGTACTTCTATTAAATATTTCTCTCTTCAAGAAAACCGTACTTAATAAAATATGAAAATAACAAAGCATGAAAATCTCATGAAAAGGACACAAATTTTAAAATTTTCGTTGCTCAGTTGTTTCGGGTCTATTACTTGGCACTTCCTAAAATAAAAGTTTGATAAAGATTGTAAATGTAATACTATCTAGAGATAACCAGTCAATTTTATTCATTTTATGCCTTAATTTTCATGCATTTTGAGTAACCCGAGGAAAATGTTTCTAAATATATTTGCTTCTTCTCTGTAGTTGGCTGAATAAATTTCTTTTCAAATGAACAGTTACATATTTATTATCCGCTTTTTAAATAATACTAATGAATATATATTTATCAACAAGGAAGAACAAGCTTCTTTTTCCCGATAAGTGTTTAAAAATAACACTTCGTTTTTTAGACATTTAGTTATCAGCAGGGGACCATGTCTCTAATAAAAAATTATAAAATAAATATCGATTTCTTTGTCAAAGTCTTAGAATGTATGTGAGTCAAAGTAACACATTAAAGTCAGGTAGAATGAAATGTAATGACATTTTGAAAATTTTTTTGAAAATCAAAAGAAAAGGATTGATTCTCCTTTGCTCGTGAAATGATCGGCCCTTTCAAAGAAATAGCATAAATAAAATCAATTGCGATAATGCCCGAGTTCATAGTATAAATTTCAAAACAATTATGATAATATTGTTTGGATGTTTTGAGTTCATGCTCTGTGTTCGTTGATTCTGGATTGTCTTTTACTTAAGAATAAATATTTTTAAATAACTGGAGCAGATGAAATTCAAAACATTTATCTTGACTTAAAATGAAGTTAAAAATTAATTCGCAAAAGACGTTTCAGAAAATTAAAGCGAATTTTACCTTATCGAAATCTGTGTGTTAAATAATGAGTATGAAATGCATTGAAAGGAAATTTTAAATCAAGTTTTGTGAACTTTCCTTAACAAGCAAAGAATAAGTATACAATTAATTCGTACCAACCAAATACTTTTAGAGATCTCGTTGGAAATAAGCAAACGTTCTCAGGGAGTTTCTGTATGTACGTACATAAAGCAAATTTTATTTCTACTTTTAACTGAAACATGCTTGCTTTAAAAACACTTATTTCATACGTATACTTATATTATACATAGAATTCGTATGAGGATAGAGTAACCACTGTTCCAATATGAAGTTTTCTTTTTGTTTGTGTCTATTGTTAAGTAAATGGAGAGATCATTTTTAATCCAGATTTTGGTTCCAAAGTGCGCGGTAGACAACAGATGGAAATTCGCATGTCATATTTAGCCATGTTAAAGCTGTTCTTCGTGAGGAGTTCAATTTTGTATCGTTGCAACATTGCGTCAAAACTGGGGTGTCTGAGCGACATATTGATGAGCATATCAAATCCCTAAAATTTTGTTCTATCGTTATATTTTTTCTGTTCTTAAAGCTCAGCTTTTAGATGATCGTTTTTCATTGTCCCAGACCAGAGAGTAATTTTACGAGAGAGCGATGGGTCACCATGTAAAATTCTCGGCCACCAAGATGTTGCAAAGTCATGAGTAATTTTTTTCAGATTCACGTTGTGCAATGTTCATAAATTTTCGTCTTTTTGCCTCTCGCTTGTAGGGAACGTCCGGAACGTCTCTGGGGATCATCCAGAAGAAATCTTCTAGCATGGAAACTGACCACTTTTCTTTGTAACGCTGTTCCATTGCTGAAATGTTCTGATGGAATCGCTCTCCTTTTTCGTCACTGAAAACCCTACAATTCGCTTGGAAAACATCAATGTAATAATGTATGAAGTTCCGTTTTAGTCACATGTTGTATCCAATTTTCTCGTAGACAGATATAAGATCTTCCCCTAGATCTTTGTAATGTTCAGCACGAAAGTTACCCAAGAATTATGTACTAACTTTCCGGAAAGATTGCCGCCAGGCATGTAGCTCATTAGGATTGAGAATTGATTCAAACTGTTCGTCTAGCAAAAGCTTGCGTATCTGGAGACCTATAAATACCCCGTTTAATTTTTTCCGTACTCAAGCGGAAACTTTTGGCATAAATATTCAAATGCACGTGAATTTTTGTTAAGGGACTTCTCAAATTGCTTCATAAGTCCAGTTTTATGTGCAACGGTGGTAGGACAATACTGTGAAGGTTTACTAGAGGTTCGTAAGAAACGGTTTTAGTGCCAGGCATCAAAACTGTTCGTATAGGCCCTTCCTTCTGTTTGCAATGGGCATGCCTCGCGCGGCTATCCCACTGACATATATAGCAACAGTACTTTATGTACCCACATTGTAGACCTAGCATAATAGCTATTAGTTTGAAATCACCACATACTAACCACTTATGTTGATTGTAGTTTATAGATTCATAAGTCATTGACACATTGGATAACTTTCTTTACCTAGGGCTATATAAGCAACAGGGATTGATAATGATATTTCAGGACTGTTATGCAATAGCACAACCTTGAGGCTTGTTTTCGAGGCGTCTATGAACAATCTTCAATCGTTTCCTTTCTACGGAATTTTTAGTTTCAGCATCAAAGCTTCAACATCATTGAAATATTAAGTCGTCGTCACTGCTGAAAAATGTAGGAAGTTCTTTTTGACGATCACGAAGAGTAGATATTTTAACTTTATCCTCCAGGATGTTCCACTGCAGCAATCAGGATGCTAAGAGTTCAGATTTATTCTTTGGGAGTTCTAAATTCCTAATCAGGTCATGAAGTTCACCTTGTGTGATTCTGTGTACGTTACAGGAGGTACAGTACTTGTTGGTTCAAACGATGGATCAGCATCTCTGGTGCTTGGAACACTTTCTAACACGGCAAGTTCAGTTCCATCATCCTCCATGTCACTTTCTGTCGGAATGTTAACGGGGGGATAGGGGACTGGCAATCCTTCTCTATGGGCCCCTGGGTAAATGACAGATGATATCACAGGGTATTCAATATTCATCTTCTTCTGTGCATTAATTCCTTTCTTTAAGCATTGTGTCATGCAGAAATAGCAATCGGTGGTATTGTTTGCAGGTTCACGCCAAATGGCGGGTACACCAAAACGCATGGAAACATTTTTCCCATGCATCCAAACCTTCTGAGTTGATGAACACTTCATACAGCAAAAGTGTGGATCCCAATTTTTCTCCTGGTCTCCGACGCGACACCCAAAGTGTAGTACATATGCCTTTTTCACTGCAGCAGTCAATGGTCGCTTTCTGGAACCGCAAATAACGTCAGCGCAGACGTAACGAAAGTTGTCCGGGGAATTGACACAGGATCGGGGCATTCAGTGGACCACAAAATTTATGTACTATGTACCAAGTCACTCATGCAGTAAGACAAAGCAGTCAATAAAATTACGAAACACACGACACAAGATGAAGTTATCCGCACTCTGGCACATACTAGACTGAGGCCGTTGGCGGAGGAAACTGCTTTTCACTGCTTGATTACGACGGCGGAATTGAATGGCGACGAGTCTATTTTTTGCTTTTCCTTTATTTTCTTACGTCTGTCACGAATACTTAACCTTTCGTAATTAATTATAATGTCCCATAGCATTCGTTATATACAAAATGTAAACAGTAAAATTACTCAAAACACTGAGCCAGGAGAAAATTCTAAGGGTGATTTTCGTGTTCAGCGACCCAAAATTTATAAAAGACGGTTTCTTTCATTTCTGTAAAATAGTTAAAATTTGTTCAACGATGTAATCCGGTGTTTCCCAACCTTTTTTGTGCCATGCCCCACCTAAGCCTTTCCAAAATTCCTATGCCCACCTATGCAACATATACATAATTTTTAATATTCAAAAATAGAATTGTTCACTGAAGAAACTTAATGGATAGGCTTTAGAAAGAAATCACTAGGGAATTGTTGAGGAAACACATAAGTAAATTTTCAAATCATATAATGGAGAACTAAAATTCAAGTACGAAATAATTTTAATGAAAGATTTTTCCATATTATTTTAATTATTAGTAATTATTTATTATTTAAATTTAGTGAGATCCTGAAGGCACTTGATGCTTGCTTCAAAGAGATTTTATATTAGGTTTCAACTGAGTTAGCCAGTCTCAAGTCTCCTCATTGCGTTATATCCAGCCTATTTCTTTTTTTTAGCAACAAATCATTTATGGTACTAAATCCCCATTCAGCTAAATATGAAGATGGAAACGGTAACAATAGTTTTCTTGCACATTTGGTTGAATTTGGACATTTGACTTCTGTTTCCTCATTTAGCCATGCCATCTCACCTTTTATATTAAATAAAATTTTAATTGACTGATCATTTTGCATTTCTGCGAGTTCTTGATACTGTATATTTGAAATATCGGACTAATATTGGCTAATAATACTAATATTGGCTGCATCATTGAAGTTGGAAAATCAATTTGTTTCAAATCAGAAAATCTTTCTTTTAAATTAGCCGATAGAATTGTTGCATCGACAAGAGTTTCATTTGTTCCTTGAAGTTGGTTATTTAATTTATTTGGTTTTTAAAGGATATTAGCTAAATATCCCAAAAATACTTTACCATCTAACAGATACTTAATTTCAGGTTTGTCACTTAAAAAATCACTAAGAGTATCAAATCGTTCCATAAATCTTTTCAAGCTGTTCCCTTTCGAGAGCCATCTTACTTCACTGTGAAGTAAAAGTCTTGTAAAGTCTGCATTTTGTTCTTCACAAAATAGCTTGAAGAGACGCTTACATTTGGTACCAGCTTTAATAGCATTGATAAACTTTATAACTGAATTTAGTGCTTAGAACTGGCGAAATATTTTTAGCTACCAAGATTTCCCTATGAATTACACAATGCACAAGAATTCTCATCTTTCATCAATTTTAAGCAACCATTTTTCATATTAGGAGCTCCATCTTCAGCACAAGATGTTATATTTTTGATAGGTATATTATTGAGATCTAAGTAATTGTTTAGCTTATTATATATATCTTTGGAGGTAGTGGTGCTTTCTAAGGATTTACAGAGCAACATTTCTTCAACAAAATTTCCTTTATCAATATATCTTACATAAGTTATCAATACGACCTCACTGTCTCTCAAAGATGATTCATCCATTTGCACTGAGAATTTTCTTGTTTTCAGCTTTTCAGTAAGTTGTATTTCAATATCTTCACTCATTTCCTCTATTCTTTTGCTAACAGTATTGTTACTGTGTGGCATAGCTTTCACGTCTTTTAATCTTTTTCCAGAACCGTTTTAAGAAATTCTGATATTGATGGTTTGGTTAAATTCAATATACCTCTATGCTGAGGAACAGATGCTAAGAGTGACGTATTCCACGGTAAAAGCAGTAAAATCTAGATTACTTGAGGATTATAAATTGCAAGGATCGCAATCTGCCAAAGGTAAAAGTCGTCACCTAAGCAAGGATAAGCGTCACTAGCTTTCTTAGAGACTTATGGAAAACAATGATCGTTAAAATATCAACAAACTTTGTAATTTTCTGTAAGTTTGCCGCAGAGTGCTGATATTTAGGAAACTGAAATTCGTTTTAAATCCTATATTTATGAAAATTTGGTATTTTAAAGGTAAAAATAGCATTTAGGTGATCACTTTAATAAAAACCTGGATATGATATAAATATACAAGAAAGCTTGATGAATATGTATAAGTTCTCGTTATGGATTTTCCCACTAATAATATATTTATGGTTTAATCAAATAATGTAATTACCCGTAAATTTGTAACGAAGGCTTTTAAATGAAGTAATAACGTTATTATGTGATTACGCCATGTAACAACAAAACAAATTAAATAGCGGTGAACGCAAGTACCATTTTAAAATATTACTTTTCGGAGAGACTACAACGGCATTTACTTTTCATAAATGATAAAAAATATAGCTTCAATAGTTGAAAGCAGAGCCTCATTTTCAGCTTTTAAATTTCAGGATATATAGGAGAAGTTGTTTATTTGTATATTACTTTAAAGTAATATACCATAGTATCATAGGAAATTTCCAAATTATCTATGATACTTTTACTGCCACAAGAATCAAGTTCTCGGGAATTTGGAAAATTATGATTTCATTTCCTATCAACAAAATTCTCTTGATAAGGTGAATTTACAATGGAAACATCGAGATACTTAGCAACAAATTTCAAAAGACGTAATATGCGCTGCCAACAATTTGATTTTGTGGATTTTTTATTATTATAATACCGAAATTGTTTGTCATTCCATTTCATTAAAAAATAAAAATCATTTTTAAAGTACTGCTTTACCAAATACTGTTTTGCATTTTCTGAATTATGTATAATACGCTTAATCCTAGAATAATCGCATATTCTCTTTTTTCTTCTTTTAGTTTTCTTCATTATTGTAATATGTATTTCTTAGTAAACTTATACTGAACATCAAAAGGAATGGATTCAGTTTTTTTTATGGAAATTTGAATAATAAATTCATTTATTACTTTCAAGGCAAACAAGTTAATCGTCAGTGTTCTAAAAGCATTAATAGCTTATGTAATTTTGGTAATTATCACGTTCTTTTCATTATGTTATCTTAGCATCAGCCAACTTTCCTCATAAGTCCTAATAAAAGAGTGGAGTAAGGATGCTTTACAGAATTGTGTTAGGTTCTATAAAAGAAAATATGGACTTCAGAGGGTGGAAAATGAAAGAATGTGGAACATTTGTTTAAGGGAGATGTCTCATAGATTTTCAAACAGAAATGCTATTATGGCAATTTTGTTGCTGATATGATTACAAATTAAAAACAGTTTGAATGCTCACATATGACATGAATTTTCAAAGATTAGCTGCGTCATGAACAAACCGCACTGAGATTGACTGAGGTAAAAAACTAGGGGGGGAGAAACAAATGATGGATAAATTATTACCAAATTTACTGTAAAAGCACGTATAAAATTTCAAGGTTTGATGTAACGTTTGTAAATAACAGGTTTTGTTTATAACTAAATCATAATTTAAATCTGAAATTTTTATGAGTAATTTGGACGCAGAGACATGGACACAGACATAGAAAGAAGCATTTAATGTAATCTATATACAGTTTTAAATTTAAGGGGAAAAGTTGAAAATTGCTGTCGTGTCTATTGCCCAGTCGTTTCCCATCATCCTTTCAGAGCCGTTCTCATGACACGTCAACTTCCTTCAAGTATGTCGACGAAATTCTCGCTTCTCAACAGAGGTCGCTATCATTGGTTGAAGTCGGCGCGTGCGACATCTACACTTGACACTCGGCTGTTTTGATGGGACCGTTGGCACAGCAGGTATGGAGAGCAGGATAGACAGTAACTGCAAAATAGAAAGGGAGAGAAAAAAGAAGCAGATGAAATGTTCTTCGAAAATCATCTCCACAAACACACCGATAAAGTCGCTTGGACAGTTTCATTTGCATCAGTTGACATCAAAAAAATTTCATCACAGGTGTAAAGACGAAATGGAGTTGGCACCACATCAAATTAAGTGCAGGTGACATCATATTAGCAGCGTGTCGGCGTCACTTTTTTTTTCAAACACCACAAGTTCATCATCATTTTTAGAGTTTAACATCAGAATTGAATCAGTCGTCCAATCGAACAGTTCAAAGTGTTTTAGAGGTTCAGTTGAAGAATGAAATTTCAAAGTACTGAAGACTTTTCTTGAATAATGTATGGAGTAAATATAAAAAGTACGTCACAAACACAAAAAGTAACGTTCAAATATTATAATGAAGACACTATGACGACCATTTTTTCATGTAATCACTGGCCGTAGACGTTAGGTTTGGTCCTTCATGTGACCCGAAGTTTTCAAATTTGCATCTGTCAGTCGGAAGCCCATTGTGAATCATATAGGGACCAAAAATCCTAAGTCGTAGTTTTAGTCCGTTGAATGGCTACAAGATCACCAATGTGATAAATTGATGGCGGTTTGCGATATTTATCAAAGTTTTTCTTGTTACTCGCTTGTAATTTCTTAATGTTTTTCTTAGCGTCAATACGTAGGTCAGTTCTGTCATTAATCAGAGAATCAAGATATTCTTTATTTAGGATTTGTTTAATTTTAAGATCGTCTTTGTTTTTCATTTTTATACCAATTAAGAGTTCGAAGTGAGTATATTTGGTAGCATCAGAAAGTGTACTGTTAATGATTCTTTGGACAGAAGATGTATATTTGTACAATTTTGCAGGGTCATGGATAGAAAGTTTAGACAGGACAGGTATAAGAGTTTGATGTAGTCGTTCAACTTGTCTGTTGCCACGAGGTGCACCTGTAGCGATCTTTACAATTTCAATGTCTTCATCTTCACAATATTGTTCAAAATTTTTAGAGGTGAAAGCACAAACCTTTATCAGTGATTATTCTATTGGGATTACCGAAATTGGTATGTTGTAAATTGAGTTTATCAATGGCGTTTTTTTGTCGAAGTTGATTTTACTGGGCATATCTAAAGATACTTTGTAAACGCGTCAACAAACGAAAATAAGTACCGAGAATTCTTATTGGTGGAAGTAAGTGATCCAAGTAAATCACAGTGGTATGTGTCTAAAGGCACTTGACCCTTTGAAATGGGATGAAGAAAGCCTTCGAGTCTGTCATTTTTACGATTGTACATAATATACAATGAACACAGTTTGCGATCACACTTTAAACTTTTTGGCGTAATTTTGGGATGTAAAAGTCACGTGGAATCATTGTTTCGGTCTTTGAAACTGCAAAATGTTCTTTTTCATGAATTTCACGAATTATACCCGTCTCGAGAGATTGTGGAATAACCAAGAGTTCATCACCGTGGTCAATCCTGTACAAAACATCATTTTTAATGGTATATTCATTGGCGGTGCTGGTAGAACACAGACTTTTTAATGCTGTAATATGTTCATCATCGACCTGAGCATTGACAATTTTGAGTGTGATAAGGTCATGGTGAGCAAAATGATAGGCAATGCAACGATTCAAAGCATCAGCATGTGGCAATTGCTAACCCTTTCGGTGTACAATTTCAAATGGAAATTCTTCAATAAGCATGGCCCATCGAGCAATCTTTGGAATCAAATCCTTTTTGCTTATTGATTTTTGAAGGGGCCGGTGGGGCCAACCGTCGGGAGTTAATTATACTGTGGTAACGATGAAGGTGTTATGGGGGGTTTATTTTAAATTTTATAATATTATAATTACTTACTAATTAAAGTTAGAATTACTCTTTACAATCTTTAAAATCAATTTACTTCAAGAGTTGCCATTTGGCCGTTAGTGGTTAGTACATTTTAAGATAGATGGTAAAGTTGCGTTGTGTTATTTTTAAATGCAATAACCCATAAACAATTAATAATTATAATTAACACTGGTTCGAACTGAATGCTTCACTGTGGTGAATAATGAGCCAAAAGAAAAATGAAATTAAATCTAACAAAAATTACTTAACCTTGGAGAGCACCTAGAAAATAAAATTATTTCACCTAAAAGAAAAAGCTTCAAATCTGCTGAAATAAAAGTAAAAACCTAAAGCTGAAAATCAGCAAATTTACTAAAAAGGCAAGGACCGACATGACAAAGATATACTTAACATAACAAATTTATTCCTTCCGATTACATTAACAATATTATCACCAATCTGGTAATCAGTTCTATTGTGGCGTTGAAGAAGGTGTTATGGGGGTTTATTTTAAAGTTTATTATTTTATATTTACTTACTAATTAAAGTTAGAATTACTCTTTACAATCTTTAAAGTCAATTTACTTCAATAGTTGCCATTTGGCCGTTAGTGGTTAGTACATTTTAAGATAGATGGTAAGTTGCGTTGTGTTATTTTTAAATGCAATAACCCATAAACAATTAATAATTATAATTAACACTGGTTCGAACTGAATGCTTCACTGTGGTGAATAATGAGCCAAAAGAAAAATGAAATTAAATCTAATAAAATTACTTAACCTTGGAGAGCACCTAGAAAATAAGATTATTTCACCTAAAAGAAAAAGCTTCAATTCTGCTGAAATAAAAAATAAAACCTAAAGCTGAAAATCAGAAAATTTACTAAAAAGGCAAGGACCGACATGACAAAGATATACTTTAACATAACAAATTTATTCCTTCCGATTACATTAACAATATTACCACCAATCTGGTAATCAGTTCTATTAAACATTTTTTGGGATACCAATATTAAATCATCAATAATACAATTGCTATAAAAACCAACTTCTATATCCTCGCAACACAATAAAATATATACAATGACAATTCAAAATGAAATGGCTGGCGAATATAAAAAAAAAACCTGAATTATTCTATATGCAATTGCTCATCTTAATTTCAATTTTACATTTAAATCTAATCTTAATGATGTTGCTGCAGCTTTAATCAAAGGTAGAGAGGTTATGGATAGAATTTATAGAAGTAAAGGAAGGAAAAGAAATTCACCCGTCGCGTCACTTCATCGTCGGGATCTTAGCGTTGTATCGAGGCCAGAGCTTCCAGCCCCGACCCCTCGGTCTTTCGCCCTCGCCTCCACGTCCCGGATCCAGAAATCTTCTCCTTGTTTTTCAAACTCCCGCGCTCCGAGTCAGCACCTTGTCACACTTTCCATCAGTCCGGTGAAACCATCCTCCACACCAAATAGTTCTTTGATGCTCAGTGAATTGTAATGGCCGAAATGAGGGGGGAAGGCTACAGGTGGCACTCTTGCACTCTGCAATTGTTTATACAATTAATTTTTTTCCACCCCTCATCTCGTTCTTGTTGGTTATTTTAATTTCCTGGCGGCCTGGTCATCCACCCGGCGATGTATCCCTGCGCGCCTTGCATCTGACCTTCCAAAATTTCTCCCCGTTCGAAAAAGGGCTTTAGCGGACGTATTGGGTTACCGATAGTGGGGGAGGCTTTCAAAACTGTTGCTAGGCGCTGGGTCATTTTTTTAAGGATAGAAGAAAAGCAAAGAATATTTCTAAGACCTTTACCATTTAAATTACAAAACGCCAGCCAAAAAAAACAATAAAAAAAATATGCCAACCATTCACAAGGTTCATAAATAAAACTTATTAATTTATCAATATTAACAATAAGGTATAACCTGTGATGATCTATTTCAAACTTAATTCTTCTCAATGTCAAAACATTTAGAGAAACTTGCGCACCTTCTCCAAATGCGATGACATTAATCAAATCAATTAATATCTGATCACCACAAGTATAACCCTTACATATATTTAGCAGAGGCTTAATAAATTGATTAAAACAAAGCACAATCGTTACTAAAATTTACTTACTTTACTAATTTATTTATCTAAATACCCGATATTAATATTAACTTTAATTACTTCCAAAACTATTAATTATCATCACAACACTATTAAACATTTTTTTGGGATACCAATATTAAATCATCAATAATACAATTGCTATAAAAACCAACTTCTAAATCCTCGTAACACAATAAAATATATACAATGACAATTCAAAATGAAATGGCTGGCGAATATAAAAAAAAAAAAAACCTGAATTATTCTATATGCAATTGCTCATCTTAATTTCAATTTTACATTTAAATCTAATCTTAATGATGTTGCTGCAGCTTTAATCAAAGGTAGAGAGGTTATGGATAGAATTTATAGAAGTAAAGGAAGGAAAAGAAATTCACCCGTCGCGTCACTTCATCGTCGGGATCTTAGCGTTGTATCGAGGCCAGAGCTTCCAGCCCCGACCCCTCGGTCTTTCGCCCTCGCCTCCACTTCCAGGATCCAGAAATCTTCTCTTTTTTCCAAAATCCCGCGCTCCGAGTCAGCACCTTGTCACCACCACATCAGTCCGGTGAAACCATCCTCCACACCAAATAGTTCCTTGATGCTCCGAGAATTGTAATGGCCTAAATGAGGGGGGAAGGCTACAGGTGGCACTCTTGCACTCTGCAATTGTTTATACAATTAATTTTTTTCCACCCCTCATCTCGTTCTTGTTGGTTAATTTAATTTCATGGCGGCCTGGTCATCCACCCGGCGATGTATCCCTGCGCTCCTTGCATCTGACCTTCCAAGATTTCTCCCCGTTCGAAAAAGGGCTTTAGCGGACGTATTAGGTTACCGATAGTGGGGGAGGCTTTCAAAACTGTTGCTAGGCGCTGGGTCATTTTTTTAAGGATAGAAGAAAAGCAAAGAATATTTCTAAGACCTTTACCATTTAAATTACAAAACGCCAGCCAAAAAAACAATAAAAAAAATATGCCAACCATTCACAAGGTTCATAAATAAAACTTATTAATTTATCAATATTAACAATAATAAGGTATAACCTGTGATGATCTATTTCAAACTTAATTCTTCTCAATGTCAAAACATTTAGAGAAACTTGCGCACCTTCTCCAAATGCGATGACATTAATCAAATCAATTAATATCTGATCACCACAAGTATAACCCTTACATATATTTAGCAGAGGCTTAATAAATTGATTAAAACATAGCACAATCGTTACTAAAATTTACTTACTTTACTAATTTATTTATCTGAATACCCGATATTAATATTAACTTTAATCACTTCCAAAACTATTAATTATCATCACAACAAATACCTCCTTTTCCGCGAGAAAAAAAAATTTGGCACAAATTTTTTTTTTTAATAAAAAAAAACACAGATCACCGTGGAAAAATTTCACGAATTAAAAGAATTGACTAAAGTATAAAATTTCATTACACAATGTGATATATTGTTCCCATTCGACCCGGGTCACATAACAAAACACATATACATGAGAGATTACTTATTAACCAAAAATATAAACCATGGAATATCTAGCATAATACCCGAAAAAAATTTCATTACCACAATTGTATATAAAACAAGCAAAAATGAAACATTGAACACCTAACATATATCTAAAACATTTCATTACCACAACTGTATGCTCAACTTACAATTAAACCATATACACTAAAAAAACTGCACAGCAAAATAATCATCCTCGGTTAAAACAATCAGTTCAAAAACATTACATCCTGTCCACAGTTTACTTCTATAATTTGAAATTGACAGTGCGACCATAGCATACAATCCGTAACAAATTTATAAAAAAAAAACGTATGCTTAACACAAATAAACAAAACCTCTTCGAACAAAACTCAATACAAAATTCTCTCTTACGAATTTCATTATCACTGTTCAATCAAAATTAACATGTTTACTGTTCAACCTCAAAAAAATGTATATGAAACATGTGAGACAGGTGTACAAAAATTACCACTTTAACTGTACATATAACAAAAAAAAATGTTAACCTCCCGTACACCCTAGTATACATTACAAAACCAGGTAATTGATAGAAATTTGAGACCTATCGTTAACTACACTATTTACTCCTACCAAACCAATTTTACTTCCAGCCTGCAAAGATAGACTCTTCGTCCCTCGCGGCAATGAAATTCTAATAAGCTTAGTAAAAATTAATGATTAAAATCTGAAGCCATGTCTAACGTTCATTAACCTCCTGGACACCTTAGTACACATTACAAAATTAAGTAAATGATAAAATTTTGAAACCAATATTTAACTACTCCACCATTTACTCTTACCAAACCAAAAGTAATTCCAGCCTGCGAAGAGAGACTCTTCGTCCCTCGCGGCAATGAAATTCTAATATGCTTAGTAAAAATAATGATTAACACAAGAAGCCCTGTCTAACGTTTAATTGCATAAACCGAACTGAACAGACCAACGCAAACATACCTACTAAAATAACATAACCAAACTTATTCAAAAACTGTATGCCCTACTTAAATAAACAAAAACCGGTCGAATCGAAACACAGTCGATCCCCAAAGGTCACGCTGATCCGTTCAAAACAGAATATGCACATGAAACCTTATAGACAAGAGCACCAAAAAAATTTAACATTAACCCTACACATAAACAAAATTATCGGACACCTTAGTATGCCTTACAAAAGAAATTAAACAATATTAAATTAAGCTAAAGCTCTGCAAAAACTAAATTGGTATTGAATCCAACAAATCCCTGACATGAGAAACTGAACTTATTAGGTACTGAAAGACCACAACATTCAAAATTTCCCAGCCTGTGACATTGAAGTTGAATATTAACCCCCATTTTAATTAAATTTGTAAACAAACCCAACTGGTATTAAATCCAAACATATACCCGACATGAGAAACTGAATTTATTAGGTACTGAAATGACCGCAGCATTCAAATTTCCCAGTCTGTGACATTGAAGTTTGAATCTTAAACCCAATTGTAACTAATTTCGTGTGAAAAACAATATCATTAACTATTATATGAAAAAAATTTAATGTAATTTTCAATCTGTCCAAGAACCCAACTAAAACTACTTCCCGTTTTACCATGAGACCAGCTCTAAATGGCAAGAGGAAAGCAGAAAAAACTTAGCACCTGGCAAGACAAAAAAAACTCGTGATATGAAGCCCAAAATAACCAAAAAAAAATTATCTGACATGTAGAATTGCAATTAAAAATTTATCAATACTTAGTATGCAAATATACTATGGGAGACATTGTAAAACATACACAATTTAGCACCTCAAATCAAATATTATACTTAAAACCACTAGCATAGCAATAAAAACCGTTAAAACAACAAAATACCAATAAAAATATTTAATAAAAATATCTATCAATGTTTAAAGATGTTAAAAATATTCAATATTCAATATAAACGCAAAATATATAGGAATGTAAAAATAACTTCCAAATCGAAATGTATCCTTAAATGCACTAACAGAACAATACTCTTAAGTAAAACACCAAAAAAACATTTATATCGTTCAATAATTCAAAATGAAAAAAAAATCAATATTCAAAATAATTGCACAAAATATAGGAATGTAAGAAAAATTTATAATTAAAATCTACATCGTTTAAAATATCAAAATTAATAATAACCATAAACACATAAAAATAATATGAACCAAAAAATCTGTGCCAAAATAAAATTAAGCCTCCACTATACCAAAATTTAATATGTCATGCCGTCTCACCGAAAGAAAGGATAATGGAAAAAAATGGCTCATTTGCAAACAGTCTTCACAACTGGTACCAGTTGAAGAAAAAAAAATGGCACAGCGTGGATAGGTCACAGGCGCCATTTGTGGCGTTGAAATTTTGTAGTTATATAGGGTTTATTTTAAAGTTTATTATTTTATATTGCTAATTAATAAATTAATTAATGAAGGTAGGAATTACTCTTAATAAATAAAGTGGGGTTTCAGTTAAATTTAAATACAACAATAATTGCCATTTGGCCGTTAGTGGTTAGTACATTTTAAGATAGATGGTAAAGTTGCGTTGTGTTATTTTTAAATGCAATAACCCATAAACAATTAATAATTATAATTAACACTGGTTCGAACTGAATGCTTCACTGTGGTGAATAATGAGCCAAAAGAAAAATGAAATTAAATCTAACAAAAATTACTTAACCTTGGAGAGCACCTAGAAAATAAAATTATTTCACCTAAAAGAAAAAGCTTCAAATCTGCTGAAATAAAAGTAAAAACCTAAAGCTGAAAATCAGCAAATTTACTAAAAAGGCAAGGACCGACATGACAAAGATATACTTAACATAACAAATTTATTCCTTCCGATTACATTAACAATATTATCACCAATCTGGTAATCAGTTCTATTAAACATTTTTTTGGGATACCAATATTAAATCATCAATAATACAATTGCTATAAAAACCAACTTCTAAATCCTCGTAACACAATAAAATATATACAATGACAATTCAAAATGAAATGGCTGGCGAATATAAAAAAAAAAAAAACCTGAATTATTCTATATGGAATTGCTCATCTTAATTTCAATTTTACATTTAAATCTAATCTTAATGATGTTGCTGCAGCTTTAATCAAAGGTAGAGAGGTTATGGATAGAATTTATAGAAGTAAAGGAAGGAAAAGAAATTCACCCGTCGCGTCACTTCATCGTCGGGATCTTAGCGTTGTATCGAGGCCAGAGCTTCCAGCCCCGACCCCTCGGTCTTTCGCCCTCGCCTCCACTTCCAGGATCCAGAAATCTTCTCTTTTTTCCAAAATCCCGCGCTCCGAGTCAGCACCTTGTCACCACCACATCAGTCCGGTGAAACCATCCTCCACACCAAATAGTTCCTTGATGCTCCGAGAATTGTAATGGCCTAAATGAGGGGGGAAGGCTACAGGTGGCACTCTTGCACTCTGCAATTGTTTATACAATTAATTTTTTTCCACCCCTCATCTCGTTCTTGTTGGTTAATTTAATTTCATGGCGGCCTGGTCATCCACCCGGCGATGTATCCCTGCGCTCCTTGCATCTGACCTTCCAAGATTTCTCCCCGTTCGAAAAAGGGCTTTAGCGGACGTATTAGGTTACCGATAGTGGGGGAGGCTTTCAAAACTGTTGCTAGGCGCTGGGTCATTTTTTTAAGGATAGAAGAAAAGCAAAGAATATTTCTAAGACCTTTACCATTTAAATTACAAAACGCCAGCCAAAAAAACAATAAAAAAAATATGCCAACCATTCACAAGGTTCATAAATAAAACTTATTAATTTATCAATATTAACAATAATAAGGTATAACCTGTGATGATCTATTTCAAACTTAATTCTTCTCAATGTCAAAACATTTAGAGAAACTTGCGCACCTTCTCCAAATGCGATGACATTAATCAAATCAATTAATATCTGATCACCACAAGTATAACCCTTACATATATTTAGCAGAGGCTTAATAAATTGATTAAAACATAGCACAATCGTTACTAAAATTTACTTACTTTACTAATTTATTTATCTGAATACCCGATATTAATATTAACTTTAATCACTTCCAAAACTATTAATTATCATCACAACAATACTCCTTGACACGGCTCCTAAGGCCGAAAATTAACACGAACAAACGGACCCTCGGCTGCGTATTCAGGAATTACGCCAGCGACTGGTTATTTGTAGTATATGTTCGCTTTGGCTGACACGCCGGGTAACATTACTGTTTCGAATCATTATTGCTTTTTTAAACGCGGGACAATCAGTTATAATTTTGAAGTGAGCTCCTAAAATATAGATTCGAATTTTTTTTTGACAGCTTAAATTATTGCGAGAACCTCAAGCTCATAACTGGAGTATTTAGATTATTGGGGGAAAGTTTTTTTGCTTATATAATGTATAGGTGGTCATTTATCATCAGATTTTTGTAGTAAGACGGCACCAAAGCTAAGAGAACTGGTGTCAGTGTGCGATTCAAGGGGTGAACCGTGAGTAAAAATGTTAATACCACGTTAATACCACGAGTTTATACCACAAAGAGATCTTATTAAATTTAACGCGGAAACCGAAAGACTTTTTTTGCAAATATGATTTGATGGACAATGGAAAAAATTCCTCTATTTCTAAAATGAAACTTTCAATAGGCACGGCTTCTTTTCCACTAAACGGCCTAATTAATTCTACCAGATCTTTCAACGAGAAAGGAGGGGGCGAAAAGCATCTGCTTGTGAGTGACGAATATGCAATATTCGTCTGCATAACGGATCCAAACAGAATATGCATGATTCTATTTGGATCTGTTTTACTCAAGGTCAAAATTCAATCGAGCTGGTGAATCAGCGCTTTTGGGCGAAAATGAGTTTTCCCTCGCGTTCGATTTGCATTCTTCAATGGAATAGTCAACTGACACATCAGACTCCGAATTTAGCCATTACAACAATGAAAAATTGCATAATGCACCCAAAATTGTATTTACGCATTGCTTAATACCAGCAGAAAAATTCAGGGACAACAGGTTGCAAACGGATGTTAATTCTTGCAAGTTAAAATCATGCGAATTTAATTTTTTTCCCTCGACATTAAGAGTTTCATTAAAACCAGAAAATTCCCGCAAATGTTTGCGATTTTCTCTGCCGTCGTCAGTTCCAAAAATTATTTTATGTAAAAGTTTGACGCTTTTTCCGAACCTTTTTGAAGTGCGGCTGAATGTGAGGAATTTCTTGTAAAGTTGACAGGATTTTACGTTTAATCATACCAATTTTAACATGCAAAAACTTTCAAAGCAATAGATATTTTTTAGTTCAATGTATCACAAATTCTTTAAAATAGTACAAAAGACATAGTCATCAAAATAGAACACATTCTTTTAAATAGCAAAAATAGTATAATTTTCAATGACATCGAAATTCCCCAAATAACACAAACATTAAAATCTCCAAAAACATCAAAACGAATGTGTTATTTTTGAAAATATTGGCAAGCATTTCTTAAACAGTCAGAATTAGTGCAAATTCTTTCATTGAGTGCTTTGAAAAATACATATACATAAAAACGAAAATGGTGTCAGAATGGTTTGCAGGTACTTTTAAAAATAAAACAACGAAAACAAAAGTACTCACAGAATGGATAAGGACAATGCCATCATCTGTTGAGGCATCGAAACAACATCAATACAGCAGGATTCAGAGCTGTATCCAATTTCAGTCGATGATCCAAATCAAAAACAAAAGAAGCACCGGGCTGAACCCCATTTCAGAACACAGTCTTAAAAAGAAGCATTTAATGTATTCTCTATACAGTTTTAAATTTAAGGGGTAAAGTTGAACATTGCTGCCGTTTCTATTGCTTAGTCGTTTCCCATCATCCGTTCAGAGCCGTTCTTCTTAACGTATGTCCTCGCTTCTCCACAGAGGTCGCTATCGTTGGTTGAAGTTGGCACCTGCGACATCTACACTTGACATTAATAAGGAGAATCGAATTAACTCTGCTGTTCTGTTCGTATTTACTCCACGTATGTAGCGTTCGGGTCAATATGACCCAATTCAGAAAACTAACCTTTCTTGCAGTAAATGACAGGTGCCATTTAAGAAATGGTTTAAACAATAGTAATATAAGTTTAAAAATAGATCTAATAATATAAAGCATCTATAAAAATAACAGAAAAATACTTTAAATTGAAACTTACAATAATAATAATCTATAAAAATAACAAAAAAATATTCGAAATTGAAACATACCTTTATTTACAATTTGAGCAGTAATATCTTACATGAGATTTGCAAACGTGATTCTTACAATTGCAGCATAACATATTAGTTTTGTTGCCATTGCTTGATGGACAGAGCTTGCACCTTGCACGTTTGATACACAATGAAGTATTCTCAGCAGATCCAAATTGTACGTTTTACCTTTTTCTCTGTATCCCTTTCACTATTTTTATTGAGTCCTCCCTTCTTGGTAGGTGTGGCCTTGCTTCAATGTGTGGAAAAATGAGTGATTTTCCTAGTTCTTCTAAAAATAGCCTTTGTTTGGTCAATTTGTTTTCGTTCCATTCACTATGTATTGAAGTCCATAGAACAAATGCATTGTACGCAGAAGTATCAAGCATGTTATAGAATACTATCATGGGCCAGCGATTTGTTTTTATTTACAAGTGTACGTGTTTAAAAGTTGATCAAGAGTATCCACAGCCCCTTTAGTTGAATTATAATCAAAGATTATTAATGGTTTTTTGTCAGGTTTGTTGCTAACTTCTTTGTCATGATGCAAAGTGCTCATAAGAATAACATTCTTGTTCTTTTTTGGGATGTAGTTTACAACTGTTGCGTCTTCTGTAAAATAAAATAATGAGTTGTGAACTTCTTTGTTTGGCATTTCTTCAGGAACTTCTGATTTATTTTTTCTAATGGTGCCAAGCATAGTCATTTTCGGCTTTAGAAGAAGTTGTCCTAAGTTGTAAGATGTGAAAAAATTATCACATGTAATATTGTGCCCCGAATACCCATAAGTAAGATCACACACTACTCGCATTCCCTGATTTTTCTCTGGCTTTGACCCTTGTTCTTTTCCAGTGTAAATTTGTGTTTTCAGTACATACGAAGTTTTACTGTCACATAAAGTCCATATTTTGATCCCATATTTAGATGGCTTACTTGGTATATACTGTTTGATAGGACATCGGCCACGAAATCCTACTAATTGTTCATCTACAGTAATATTTTCATTCGGATTATATAATTTTGGTAGAATTTCTATCCACTTTTCCCAGATATCTCGCACTGACGCTAATTTATCCAAATTTCTTCTTTCTTGACGAGTGGATTTATTATCAAAACGAATAACTCACGATATGGTGCAATATGTTTCGAGGGACATTGTCGCACGAAATATATTTCTGCCAGTTTCTTTATCCCATAAGCTTTTTGTTGATTCTCCATATGATTTATAAACACCAGCTAAAAATAATAATCCAATATATGCTTGAAAAGTTTTACTTTCGATATTTTTCCACATTTTTCCATAAACCTTTTCTCTTTCAATATTAGTTATTTTTATGATTTCGTTTTCATAGAATTGAATACTATCTCAAATGCACTTTTTACATCTGTTATCCTTGCCGTTGCATATCTTGTGACCCATGGAGAAGTTTTTATAATATTAGAAGCTGTTGATTGAGAAGAATGTGGCAGTGGATCAAACTTCCACTTTATTTCACGATTCTTGGACTGAATACTCTTTTTATAGTTCATTTGTTGAATATCGGTATCAAAATCGTTGTCAGAACTTTCACTCTCAATTTCATCACTTGTATGATTTTCATACTCGAATACTTCTTCTTCGCTGTCAGAAGCTTCTATTAGCTTAGCTATACCAGAGTGACTCAAATTTATGCGATTCGCCATTTTTTTCACATTCACAGGCACAACTCTTTTACAGTATATTAGAAAGTGAAATACAGCAGAAAAAAAGAAACGCTGCAATAAGAGCAAATAGTTTGGCCCCCTGCAAATCGTATCAACTTTTTGATCTTGCACACGCTCTCTTGTCATGTGACCAAACACATACGTCAATGAAGTACTTTTCGAAAATTAGAGATAAATTTAGAGATAAAATAGAGAAATAATATAGGATAAATTAGAGAAACTATTGTTATTATTTACTTTTGAATTATTCCAAACAAAAGGGAACATGTTTGAGTAAAATAAATGATTTTTTGCATTGGGTCATACTGACCCGAACGATACATTAGGTATAAATTGAAAAATATTCCTTCGAAGTACAAATAAACATAAATCCCACTAGGAGTACATATTTATATTATTTACCAACAATGTCAAGAAGTTTCATGAAAATATCCCTGTACTATATTTTTTTATGAACGTATAAATTTTATTTTGGGTCATATTGACCCGAACAGAACAGCAGGGTTAAATGAAAAATTTTATATTCACTATTTATCTATTACATGTCTAGTTACTGTAGTTTCGACTGTCTTTGAATGACCCAGATTGGTAGGTTAACACTAGAACCGCCAAGGTGCCTTTTTTGTCCCCTCGTAAAGTTAAATGTTTTCCACATTCTATATTTTTTGTCAGACCACTCTAAAACTAAGTGACTTTTATTTATTTTACGCCCTGTACTTAACACGGGAAAAAATACCGTCTCGGTCGCGAATTTTAGAAAATATACGGATTATACTACAGCTCATATTCAAAATATTAGAATAATTACATTTTTTTAGAAATTGAAAATATCATTTGGTAATTTAATGTCTTTTAATGCAAATATGCAAATGATATTTTTATTAAGAACTTATTGTTGATTAAACTTATTTATTATCTTAAAATTAATATCATTTTTGAAAAGATTAATTGAAAAAAATTATTTTGAAAAGTCAAAATATTAGAATATTTATTCAAGTGGTACAAAATATTAGAATATTTCACATTAATTCTCCTTTAGTTATTACCAATTCATAACTGGTGGCATCATTGATTAAATTCAGACGATTTTATTTAAAATCAGTATTCTTTTTGCAGTTTGTTTGCTTCTTCGTCTTAAAATGGGTCGTGTGAGTGATATTCCTGAATCTATTAAACTTCGTATGGTTGATTTGCATCGGCACGGTAAAAATCAATGTTATATAGCGAAATATTTACTACATTGTTCACAGTCAAGCGTTAGTAAAATACTAACACAATATTCAAAAAATGGAAAATTTCAAAATAATCGCCGAAATAGCTGCCGAAAACCAAAAACATCTGCTAGAGATGACAGGAAACTGAAGCGTATAGTTAATAAAAACCGTTTTAAAAGTGTGCGATTCTTGCACCAAAAATGGAACGAAGAAGGAGCTGAAGTTTCTAAATCGACAACATTAAGACGTCTCCATAAATTTAAGTTTGAATCTCGTGTACCGAAAACAAAACCTCTCATGACTGCAAAACAAAAGCGTATAAGATTGAATTGGTGTAAATCAAGACGTTTATGGAGCGAAGAAGATTGGAAAAAAATATTATTTAGTGATGAAAGTATGTTTTGTGTTTCATATGGTAATCAAGGTATTCGAGTTTGGAGAATGAAGCAAGAAGCATTTGATAAAGAAGGCCGTTCGGTAAAATTTGCTGCTAGTGTCATGGTTTGGGGTTGCATGAGCGCAGAAGGACCTGGAAAGTTGTGTATCGTCTACGAAAAGGTTAACTCTCAGATATATCAAGAAATTTTGGAATATTACATGATTCCATCCTCAGGAGATTTATTTGAAGATGATTTCATCTTTCAAGAAGATTTAGCGTCACCGCATACCTCGGTGTCAACTAAGAATTGGTTACGCCAACGTAAAATTAAGGTACTTCCTTGGCCACCAAACTCACCAGACATTAATCCCATCGAAAACTTATGGGGTATAATGAAGAAAAAACTCCAAGAAAATCCTCCTTCAAGTAAAACTGAGTTAGTGGCACGTATAAAGTCTATTTGGGCTAATATTGATAGAAATGTTTGTAAACACCTTGTATATGGTATGCAAGATCGATTGTACGCTGTTATTAAAGCTAAAGGGGATGCTACAAAATATTAACTACCATTTACATCATATTCATAAGGTAATATTTTTGCGTAAAATAAAATATTCTAATATTTTGAACCAATCTAAATTTTATTCTAATATTTTGATGTGTTTCAGAAAGCTGTTGTATACCTAATTTATTGTATTTTATATTTTGTAAATGTTAAAATCTTATCTAAACATTCCAAATTTAATGTATAAGAAATTTAATTGCATTTACTTAGTATCAAAAATAAATGAATGGAAAATAATTTCTTTCTTATTACTTTTTCTCAATTATTCTAATATTTTGAATCTGAGCTGTAGAACCGCCGAGAAGACATTTTTGTCCCATACAGCAAAACTGTGCTTTCACGCGCCAGGCATGTACATCTCTCCGGCTGGAAATGTTAACGAAAAGGGAAAACAAGTTTCTGCAGGAAAAAAAACAACCTAAAGGGTATTTGAAAAAACTAAGTGTAGACTCGGAAGTTGAGTCGCCGGATGGGACAAAATGGAAAATAGTCTCCCCCGATACCACTTCTTTTGGAAGACGCGGAGGCCGAAATATACTTACAGAAAACCCTGGGCCATCTCCAAATGCAAAACGGCACATTGTATCTGGTCTTGTCACTAGTGCCAATGATCGACGACCATATGCTAAAACATGTACAAAAGTGTACCGTGACAGAAGCTCATAGAGAGTTAGGAAATGATGACTGGTCTTTACCTCGTTGGGAACTCGAAGCATTCCTTGGTATCCTGTATGTGCGAGGGGCACTTGAGTCCAAAGGGATGGAAATCGACCTACTCTAGTCTGAGAAATACGGTGTGCAGTAGTGTAAAAAAGCTATGTCCCGTAATCGGTTCATAGAAATTATGCGATTTTTACGATTTGACGTTAAATCCACTAGTTCTCAAAGACTCAAGGAAGACAAGTTTGCTCTTATTTCACAGGTATGGGACGATTTTGTATCTAACTGTCAAAGCAACTACCTACCTGGACCCTATATTGTAGTAGATGAGCAGCTCATTCCGTCTAAAACTCGATGCCGTTTCACTCAGTTTATGTCCTCAAAACCTGATAAGTACGGCCACAAATTTTGGATGGCCGTTGACAATGAAACTAAATACTTGATCAATGCTTTTCCTTACCTCGGAAAAGATGGGCAGCGTCACGATGATGACCGTCTTGGTGACTATGTAGTAAAGAAGCTTGTTGCGCCGTACTTAAACAAGGGGAGAAAGGTTACATTTGATAATTACTTTAAGTCAATGCACCTAGCTAAGTACCTTGTATCAAAGTAAACTACCTTAGCTGGCACTGTCAACAAGGCTAGAAGAGAAGTTCCCCACTGTGTAAAGAAAGCTCGCGAGAATCTTTACGATTCTACGATTTTTAAAAACAATGACATAACTGTCACTGTGTATCAGGGAAAGACAAACAAAAATGTGATTATGATGAGTTCTCTACATCCTGACGTGCAAATAGGCAGTGATCGCAAGTCTAAACCCGAAAGTGTCACGTTTTATAACAAAACAAAGTCTGGGGTAGACGGTGTTGACGCCATGGCTCGCAAGTATTCTGTGGAAAGTGCATCAAGGAGATGGCCCTTTCATACGTTTTGTAACGTTTTGGACTTGGCAGGAATTAATAGTTGGGTGATGTATAAAGAAGTAACGGAAATGAAGATATCAAGGCGAGATTTCCTTCTCACCGTAGGAGAGGAAAATGCCAAGTTCGCGTAACTTGTAACAATGGAAAAAGTGCTTACAAATTTTTTACATGTAAGAAATCATTGTGCAAAAAGTATACTAGTCACGTAACGTACACTTGCGTGTCTTGCAAGGCCGATGTATCTAGAGAAGACCTGTAGTTTCTTCAAAGTTGGTTTGTCCAAGACAGTATTGGTCCTTATATAGCCTTTATCAGTTATTTTTTACTTTATTGAATTAGTTGTAAACAATTGTTTAAGTAGTAATAAAGTTTTTTCAGTAATAAAACTCTCATGTGTCTAAATAATACCATTTTATCCGACCTTTTTTCACCAAAACGCCAGTTCTATGACAGGGGACATTTTTGTCCCCTCGACGGTTCTAGGTAGGTAGCAAAGTCCGGTGGTTCTAGTGTTAATCTGAAAATTGAAAAATCAAAGTGTAACTAGATGTGATAACGGTGTATTCTTGCTTTAAGAACTTGCTTCGAGCGTTTTAAACAAAACAATTGAGCAACTGGCACTGGAAAAACTGTAGAATTGTTTGTGTGTGTGTGTGTTTGTTTGTTTGGGGGGAGTATTTCTTTATGTACGTGACATAAAGAGGGATTTAAGCAGAAAATTATTTCCTAAATTGTTCATGCATACATATTATTCTTTAGTTTATTTCCACAGGAGACTAGTTTTGTTCTGATGACTTAAAATATGTAGAAATTCCCCCAATCCCTTGTTTTAAGGCCCTGATATACTTGTGCTGTCCTCGACAGGAAACTCCCATAAAAAACTCACGTTGTCTGTAGGGGAATGTCCACAGCAAATGCTACAAGCATTGAAAAAATAGGCGGAAATATATTCTTGCGTTATATATTCTCACAACCATTCCAAAAGTGTAAGACGCTGTAAGATGTACTTAAAAACAAATAAAATTATTTATAAAGTTAGCCTTTTAGTTACGGTGGGAGAAAGGTGTAAACGCAATAGAATATTGATGAAAAAGGACGAACTTAAGTTCGCCATTTTTAATGTAGGCTTTGAATGTTTCTTTTACGATACCCGTAAAAGGCATATCTCCATTTTTAACTATACCTTAGAAGAGTTACATTTATTCCCTAAACCCTCCTCGAAAATAAACTGCATATATAAAACACGAAGTAATGGAAATAGGAGAATAAAATCCAAAATATGAGCATAAAACTGAAGAAATGAAAATCGGCATTTGTCATTTTTCCTTGTGAAAGAAAAAAATGGAACTTTTTCTCTTCTATATTTTTTTTTCCTGTTCGCTGTGGTTGCTGCTTTTTAAAGACTGTTGATTTTTATTGGGCCATGATTGTTCAACCTGGAAAGTGAATGTTCAAATCATTGCTCTACCTCTTTGAAAAATAATAAATCGAAATTTTGTAACATCTAAGTGTAAGCATAATAATATCCTTTAGCAGATACTGAAAAGAGAGTTGCATGGGTACATCCAATCATAATTCATACTTAATTGGAAATAAATACAATACATGATTTTAAAGAGCACTATAGTATATGTAATAGCTTATCAATACTATTGAATCAAGTTTAACACTATATCTGTCGACAACGTCATATATAGAGAGAGATCTCATATGAATACAGAGCTTGACAAAATTTTTATTACGAGTTTTTTTGTTAATTCATCGTTTTGAAATCGATTTGAAATAAGAGCCGGATGAACTCAATCCTGAAGGGATTCGTACGATATATATAGGATTTCCTTTTTCTTGAGAAATGTGTATCCTAATGTTCTGTACATTAAAAGGGAACAAGCACACAGACAATTGAAAAAATATTTTTTTTGACATTTTACCTCTATTTGAAGCATTAAACACAGTTATATCCTGTAACCTATGAAAACATCCATTAATAAAATGTTTCAACAAAATGCTGATAATTGGAATGTTTGTTTTTGAACATCCTCTTAAAATATTCTGAGATGACATGTTGGATGAAATTCTATGTTGTTCGTTGCTCAGGAAAGGCCGACCCTTATGGAACTTTGTTCTATTCACGGATACTATAAATATTAAGGCGCATTTCGAAATGAATTGAATGGAAAGCAAATAATTTCTGCTTGTTAGTAAGACTATCTTTGGCGACTGTGTTTGCAAATGATTTTCTGAAAACGAAATTACAGCTCATTTAATTTGGAATCTTAGATATGGGAGGTTGCCAATAAGGTTCAATCTTCAAGATAGCACTTCATATTAGTTGAGGGTATTTATTGGCAACGTAAAGGGAAGGTGTGTGATGATTGCATCTTACAAAACTTGTGCTTTAACACTAGAAAGACGGGAATTTTTTTCTTACTAAAAGACTGAATGCCATCATTTTGACGGTTAAAAATATAGTCAAGAATTTAAAATTTTTAATTTTTTAAATGGCCAAATACTTTAAATTTTTAACTATTTAATACCAATATATAATAAATTAGTATATATTTAGATATAATTTTATGCAGATATGCCGAGCTGACAACCTGATATAGTTTATACGTAAAAATATATGCATGGTTTGTGTAGTCCTTATTTTTCAACACCGATATTTCCGAAGAGCCAATATTTTTGTTATATGCAAAAGGGAGAAGAGGCGAAGAATAACGAACATTTTTCCGGTATTATTTTAATGATTTCTGCCGGTTTTCTATATTGCCGTCATCAATTGACGGCTCTCAGTCTTAGAAGGTATTCAACACATTTTCTCCCCTTCTTTACTATCGTATATAATTTTGTAAATGTGTGTGCATATTTCGCGTAAAATTAGAAAAAATCCTAAAATTTCAGAAGCCTGAGGACATAAATACAGACATAGCGCTCAATAGTACGTCCGAAACCGCCAAAATGACGGAAGCCGACTTTCGAGTGTTAAATTGACGCATACTGTCATTAAAAAGGTATTTTCTGCAACAGTTTGGAAGAAACTCACACATAAATAGTATTTGTACAATGTTTAAGAATCTTTCACTTCTAAAGAATAAGATTAGCAGAGAGGGAAGTTTATTCTTGAATGTACTATTTTGAAGTAGCAACATTTAAAGGGGCCGGATCGGAATAAGAAGAATTCTTAAGTCTCCCATTTTTCAAATATCAGAAAAAATTTAATTCTAGTTTTTAGAGGAAATATTCTAAACCAAGCAGAGAAAATATATTAACATGTGTTTGCTTCCAGCTATAACTCAAATTTATTAGCAATATTATACGTCTAATATGTATTACACCCTTTATCAGAGAGGTTCTAGTAACACAGTAAATTTTTTTCTCAAAACGCCTGGCTCTGCGTTCTATATTCTGACGATGGTTTTAAAATATTTGTACTTCCATGCGATCAACTAGTTTTTATTTATCATGGAGAGATATGGCCCTATCTTTCTACTAAACTTTTCCTTTGATGTATATTTTAGGACAAATACGAAATTGTATAGATTGAAGCTGATTCAAATGTTATACCCATTAAACCCCTTAAAAAAGGATTCCAATTCTTCTGTTGTCAGAAAATTTAAAATATCTGCTTAAAAAACACCTTAGAACATTATTTCCGAATCCAAGATTTGAATATTTTTCCAAACTAGTAACTGATTTCAAGAACTATCTTTTTATACATTGCAATGAATATTTCGTACTGACATATTTTCACGTTCATATAATATCGCTATTTTTTATACTGATCTTTATTCAGTTTGGACTATTTTTCTAGCAGTGAGGCTAAATGACTCATTAATAACATTTAATCCTTATTTCATAGATTAATGATTTACATTAATATATGAAAAAGTAACTACATCACTAATTAATCTTTAAAAAAAATCACATATTATATAAATTTAAAAGTCAAAATGTTAATATGTTTCACTAAAATATTTAACCAGAGCAGACTCAAATAAAATCTGCCACTCATATCCTGGTTAATAACTCATTTATTATATGATCGCCCATTAAACGGACGTCCATACTCAGATCGGTGGTTCAATACAAAGAAAAACGTTTTTACACTGAAGAATATTAAAGACAAAAGCAATTTTGAATTCACATAGGACACTGGACAACTAACGCCCTCTACACATGAAAAATACAACTAATTTCCGTTACACTCCCCATCTAAACTCGAACGAGTTTACTGAAGTTAAAGAATAGATGATTTACCTAAATGACACTAAAGAATAAAATCAAAACTTTTACATAAAATAAAAAATCACACATATATATATAAATGCAAATAATAACAAAAAATATGTTCAATAGTAAAGTTTCTAAAATTCAGTCTTTGAGTTCGAGTGGATAGATCAATTGTACAAGTCTTTTATAGTCTCCTTTGGAAGTATGAACTATGCAGGAACGTACAAGTCCGTCACGCCCTTGAAACACTTCTTTGACAACACCTATGTCCCACAGCAGCTTAGATTTACTGGTGCCCTCTAACAGAACAACATCTCCTTTTTTAATGCACTCAACGGAACTTGGACTTGTCATGTTGTTCATTGTTCTCAAATTAAGTAAGTACAACTCTTTCCATTTTTTCCATAATTGGCACAGTAATCGAGATTGGTACTCTCGTCTTTTGGTAAGAGCACCTTTAGTAGATTCCCTGTGAAGGGTTTCTATGAAATGAACTGGGTATTCGACCTGATTTCTTCCTGGAAACAAAAATTGTGCTGGAGTCAAAGGCTGAGGTTCTCCTATCTCGTTGCTAACGTAAGATAGAGGTCTCAGATTTACAACAGTCTCTATCTCGGAGAGAAGAGTGGTCATCTCCTCAAAGCTGAGTAGAGCCCTTCGTAAAACTTTCTTCAGTGGTTCCTTAACACTCTTGACTAGTCTCTCATAGAAACCTCCCCACCATGGGGCAAGTTCTACAATGAATTTCCATGTTATACGTTTGGATGTCAGAAAATCTCGAAATTCAGAGTCTTCCAAAATATCAAATAGTCTCTGAAGCTCCTTATCGGTACATTTAAATGATTTCGCATTGTCGGAGTAAATAGTGTGACATGTACCCCTTCTTGACAGGAACCTTCTAAAAGCCAGCAAGAACTTTGCAGTCGACATATCCGTGACGAGTTCAAGATGAATCGCCCTTGTCACAGCGCAGGTGAATAATGCAACGTACGATTTTTTAGTACCATCTTCGTACCTCACATAAATCGGACCAGCAAAGTCGGTACCGATAACAGTGAACGGAGGAGTTTCACCCATCCGATCCCTTGGAACCTGTCCGCTCAATTGATTCGAAGGTTTGACAGCATATCTTCTACAAGTCAAGCACTTTGAAATTACCCTTTTCACAAGCTGCCGGCCCTTTGGTATCCAAAATCTTTTTCGGATTTGTACTAACGTGCTTTCATCACCTGAATGCAGCATATTTTCATGTTCTTGCTTTGCAAGTAGTTCGGCGAACTTGGAATGTTTGGGAATAATAATCGGTTTTCTTTCATCAAAGGAATAGTCACTCTCGTCAAATCTTCCCTTGCTTCTTAAAATGCCTTTATCATCAAGAAATGGAACAAGTTGGAAAATGTCCGATTTTGGTGAAATCTTTGAATTATTATGGAGAGCTTGCAACTCACCTTTGTAGAAGTGGGACTGAATTAGCATAATTAGAGTCTCTTCGGCGGCTTTCACTTCATTAGCTGTCAGAGTTTCAGCCTCAGGTTTTACCTTTTTTAATCTACTTAAAAATCGCTTCATCCAAGCCACAACTCTAATAATTCTGCTCAATTTACTATAATTATCAATATTCAATAATTTTATCTCTTCTTGAGGAACACATTCCATCACTGAAATACATTTCAGATATTCCATCTCTGTCTCATTTACCTTCTTAATTTCTGTCTTGGGCCACATCTCATTCGGAAGAGATAACCACTCTGGACCCCTCCACCAAACCGGGGAACTTATCAGAACATTGATGGAGGTTCCTCTACTGATAAGATCAGCAGGATTGTCCTTCCCAGGGCAATGGTGCCAGTCCTTTGGACGAGAAATTTCCTGTATTTCTTTGACACGATTTCTAATAAACTGTTTAAAGTTTATGGCAGGAGTTTTAACCCAACAACACACGATTGCTGAGTCGGACCAAAAATAAATTTCACAAGGCTGTTTCAAAGCTCGTATGATATTTTTATACAGCCTGACAGATAAGAGGGCACCAAGAAGTTCAAGTCTTGGTAACGTTATCACTTTCAAGGGCGCAACTCTACTCTTAGCTGCAACAAAACTTGTAGATATGAGTCCATCACTAGTATCTATTCTAAGATAAGCTACTGTACCATAAGCCTTCAAGCTGGCATCAGAGAAGATATGCAATTGATACAATTTAATTTTATCTTTACTGAATCCTAAGAAATAGTAACGCGGCACTGTTAAGTCGTTAAGTTGTTTGAATTGTTGACTTATATCACACCACTGTTGTTCTAAGTCTAACGGTAACTTTTGATCCCACTCCAAGCCCCTTTTCCAAATATTTTGTATCAAACACTTCAGGAGAATAGTGAAAGGCCCTAAAAACCCAACTGGGTCAAAAATACGACCAACGATTTTCAAAATAAATCGTTTCGAGTTCTCTTGTTTGTTAATTAACTTTGACAAATCATCAGAATCAAAATAAAATGAATCTTTATCTGAATCCCAACAAATTCCTAAAACTTTAAACGGGAAAGCTGACTGACCTATACTTTCCTTTTCTTCCTCAACATTTATGCTGATTTGCTTCCACAGCTCACGTAATTCTCTGTTGTTTGTTTGGAATTTTCTTAACAACATACCAGCATCTCGAAAAATATCTACGCAATCAGAACTTAACTGCAATGCTGTATCGATATCATCACATCCACCTATGACGTCATCATTGTAAACTCTTCGGTTTAACAGGTCGTATGCAAGTGGTTTCGATTCTGCGTACTTTTTGATATGCTCTTTTATGGTCGCAGCCAAAAGAAACGGACTACAATTAATGCCAAATAATACCCGACAAAAGCGATATATAACTGTTGAAGAGTCGTTCCATGGGCCTTCTGACCAAAAAAATCTAGTTACGTCACGGTCTTCTTCGTGGATAATTAACTGTAGAAATGCCTGTTTAATATCGGCTCTAAAAGCAATTTCGTTTTCTCGAAATGAGAGTATCAGCTCAAAAATATCGGGATATAAGTTCGGTCCAATAAACAAATAATCGTTCAAATATATCTCTTTTTTCCTATGCGCGGAGCCGTCGAACACTATTCTCACCTTACTGGTTGATTTATCCTTGCGAACAACAGCTGTATGAGGTAAATAACAGTGCGTGCGCGATGTGTTAGATTTGTCATCGCTTACTACTTTTTCGATAATACCCTCATCTTCATAAGTTTCAATAATTCTACTATATTCTTTAAATAATTCCGGATCATTCTTAAAACGCCTTTTCAATCTATCGAATCTCTCTGAAGCCAACTCAAAGTTATTATTTAACAAATGTTTTGTATCAGGTCTCCAGAGAAGTTGCACACAATACCTATTATTATCATAATGTAAGTCAGATTTGAATTTACTTAAAATTGTACATTCATTATCAATAGAGTCCTCATTTGCAGTATCAATTCCTAGACCTTCTAATTCCAAAAATAGTTTATAATCAACTTCACATAAAACAGTATTGTTCACAACACTACAGATGTTATTATACTCATTCAAACATCTACCTTGTACCACGAAACCAAACAAACTATCGGTTGCAATTAATCCCTTATCTAATCGCACAGATGTATCGAAGAGAACATCAAACATGTAATCAGAGCCTATCAAAACGTCTACGTCAAGTATTTCCCCTGTATCCGACAGAAAGACATCTTTTTCCCATGCTAATTGCCGAATTCTTTCAGTGGGAGCAGAAATCTTGACGTATGTTATTCTCTCGACTACAAGTGCTTCAAGAGAAATATTCATTTCGCTATCGGTTTTGTTTTGAAGTTTAACTTCAACCAAATCATATGAACATTGTTTAGAATTTTCCTCTCCCAACCCAAATATTTGCAACCGTTCAGTTTTAATGGTCTCAAGGTTCAACTCATTACACAAACTCCTCTTAATGAATGAACAATGGCTACCTGAATCATACAGAATACGAACTAATTTACACCTTTTTTTAGATACCAGATGTGCTAAGGATGTTTGTAAATAAACAGGTTCATTAATATTTCTCTTTGATACACATGAGGCCGATACGGATGCCAAAACATCGGTATCCTTAGTTGATTTATGGGTGGTTTCCTTGTTATCTGATAATTTATCTCTATCACAAATTAAATTATTATGAGGTCCTTTGCAAAACTTGCATAAATATGTACTCCTACATTTCTTAGAAACATGATTTCGTTTTAGGCAACGAAAACACCGGAAATGGTCTTTTAGAGATTGTTTCTTTTTGTCAATATTTAAGTTACAACTCTTAGAATCGTGAGAATCACAATTGCAAAAGACACAAAAAATAGCATTAGGAGTTGTAACCAAAGCAGAAGCGGAAGCATACTTTCGATTTTGATTTCCTCTGTTTTGGCATTCCGATCGCTCTTTATCATGGTAGTCGAAATTACCACTGAATTTCTTAACACCACTAGATAATATAGATGAAGCTTCCCTGCATTCAATTTCTTTTCTTATAAACTCAATCAGCTCATTAATGTCAAAATCAGTATTTGACTTCCGTTTTAAATTATAATCTAAGCTCAAATCATCTGGTAATTTTTGCAAAATAATTGGACATAATAAATTACCATAGCTGCCAGCCGTAACATTTAAAGATTGCAAACTACGAATATGTATTTCAATCTCATCATACAATTTACGTAACGCTTTCGTATTTAAGGAATTTCTAACGGGATCAATTGATAAGAGCTTGCTCATGTGACTCGATATAATAAGGTCAGTTCGCGCAAATCTCCTAGAAAGTAACTCTATTGAAGAATCATAATTGCTCTCAGTCAGTGCGAAACCGGAAATAGCATTTAAAGCATTACCACCTAAATACATTTTAAGATAATTAAATTTCTGTATCTTACTTAAACTATCATTAGTATGTATGGAAATATTATAAGTATTCCAAAAATTATACCACTCAGATACCTCACTGTTGTGAAGGATCCACAATTTGGACATTTTGAACTCCTTCCAACGTTATAGCCATTTTGTTCTTCCAACACGATTACGGGACATAAATCGGTCATATTGGAACTGCACCAATTTTCCAAGAAACATCGCACCCCCTGAATTCCTCAAGGCGGGGGAAAGAAATTCCAGGAAATTCAACGGACTTCCAATTTTCTTGGAAATAAGCGTACCACGTGGGTCAACCATGGGAATGTCAGAGCATCCTGCCCTCGAATAAAAAACTCGAAGAGGCAATAAATTTACGTGAATAACTAACCTGGGGAGGGGTTATAATGAAGAATGTAGGAGCCCCGAGTGTGGGAGAAAGGACGTTGGGAGAGAGTGCGAGGGAGCGATTGGAGGTAGCGAGCTGCGAAGAGACCCTGGGAAAAAAGATGCCCCCGTAAAAATGGCGAGATACCGGTCTTCAACCGCCAGCGCCGAATCCTGTTGCCTCCGCCAGTGAAGAGCCACTTGAATTTCAGCCCGATCCCTAAAGCCTCCTCCTGTAGAAGTGCCTCAACGAAGCCATGCTCTGCTGTTCCATCAAAACTCCCCAGGTTGGTCATAAATTCCCCCTTTAAATAGTGCTCATGCCTTCTGAGAGATTACGAGACTTTTATTTCACTCGACCCGTAATGGTTATGCCGCAGGAAGCGGATGAAGTATGCCCTAATTCGGTTAAAAATATGTATAGCCAAGATCTTAAATATAATATGTAAACCCGACCTTTTCTTGTAAAATATTGTATAATAAATGTTGTTATTTTTATTTATAAACGCATAGTTACCTTTGGAGTTCACCTCCCTAAATTTACACAACGCAAAGGGGTATCTCTGGTACCCCTCATAACATATATTGGTGCCTCGTGACGAGGATTTCCCTGGGTATGTTATAATATTTTTACTTTAGTCCAAAACCTGGGCATACTAAAAAAAAAATTTTTTTTTGTGTATCTTGGCAAAAGCTTTTAATATCGTGCAAGGTTCTTATGGTTCATACATATATCGGTAAAGTGTTATGCATACATTTTTTTTTTTTTAAATTTCTCTCTTTTCTTTCCCTTGTACCTGCCTTGCCTACATGTTGTGTGAACAAATTGTATTGAAATGTTAGAGTTTATGTGTTCGCGGCTAGTATATATATAATTCTAGGATAATGATTTTTACTTTATTTTGAGTATTATATGTTTCGCATGTATATGTTAAAACAAAAATTGTTTAAAAGGGTTTGTCTTGAAGCACAATAGCAGTATCTCGGATTACCTTTCCCTACTTTATAGTATTATGGCGACCGATTCAGCCGTTAGCGGGAAAACTCCCGGCTTTACGCATTTAGTGTCCACGTTCGATGGTGCCCCTGATTCAGACTGCAATGCGTTTTTCATACAATTCGAGGCTTTAGCAACATTGGGACAATGGTCGCCCGTAGAGAAGATCGCAATTCTTAAGTCGCGGTTAAGAGGTAATGCGCTGAAATTCATAACATGTTCTCCCCAACTACGCGAAGAACAATCGTACGACATAATAAAAGATCAATTGATAAATTTTTTTTCGGAGAAACCGAATGCACAGACGTTACACACAGCGTTTAACAATCTACGTCAGCAGGAGAACGAGCTAGTTAAAACTTTAGCGTATAGGGTTGCAACTGCCACCCAAAATTATCTAGAGGTAGATTTCGCGTCAGCCGAGGGGGTTAAAATACTCGAAAAATTAAAATTATCTAAATTTCTGGACGCCCTAAATAATAACTTGAAACGTGAAGTTTTAAAACTAAACCCTTCTACGTTTGCCGACGCAGTCAAATATGCGCAAAGCGTTGAAATAGCAATGCAAACGACTCCCGAGCCCAATAATTCGAGTTCTCAAATTGACCCCAACACTGCCGCCTTGCTCGAGATGCAAAGAATACAGCAGGAACAAAATACAAAAATTATCGAGTCTCTAACGCAAGAAATAAATACTTTGCACCTAGAAAACCACCGTCCGCAAAATAAAGAACCGCGATTTAGTGAGGACTCTTATTCAACTCCACAGCCCGTAAACGATGTCCGAATCTGCCTCTATTGTGGTCAAACGAGCCACTTTCTACGTAATTGCATACACTATAGTAGGGAACACACCAGCCAAAATTACCAACCTCATAATAGAACCTTTTACTCCCCAGGACAAAGGACTGACTCTCGCCGTTACGATCGAACACAGGACGTTAGAAGGGGGGGAAAGAATCCCTATCATCAAAACCGGGACACACGAACGAGGGGTCCGCGTTATTATCACTCCAGACAGGACAGAAGTCATTTTTTATAGAAAGGAGGGGAATTTCAAGTCAACACTTTTTAAAATTCTAGCTCAAAAATTAAATGTATCCGCCATGTTATCTTCAGCTTTTAATCCACAATGTAATGGGGCCTCCGAGCGCATAAACATTCAACTTAAACACGCCATGCGGTGTGCGGCGAAAAGTAACAATTCTTGGGAAGAGGCGATGATCATGCACAAATGTATTTATAATGCCACTCAGCATTCCGCAACAAAGGAGACGCCAAATTTCCTCTTTTTTGGAAGAGATCTTCCTTTATTTCTAGACACGGACAATTTAAATATCGATCCACCGCCTTTATTCGGTGATTACGCAGCAGAAAAAATTAGAGCTATGACAAAGGCATATGAAAACGCGCTGAGAAATATGAAAACCGCACAGGAAAAGCAAGAAGAAAGACAATTACTCAAAGCGAAACCCCGAACCCTAATTATCGGGCAAAAAGTCTTTGTGCGTAACCATCAATCGGCTATCGGTAAGAAAACCTTCAGGGGACCTTATAGAATTACGAATCGCCTTACGCCCCACACTTACAAATTACGGCTAATCGCGGACCCATACGCTACGGAAATAAATTGTAATATCAATCGAATATACGAATTGCCTGAGCGACGAGAGCACTTGCGTCCAAAGGACACGATAACCGGTAACATTCGCGAGGACCCGCAGGATACATTTTTCCCGTTCTCGGAAATGACCCCCCAAAATGAGGAAGAGAATTTTTTCCCCTATGACGAAGATTTCGAACCTTGCCAACAGTCGCGGGGAGCGCAGTTGACACAGGAACAGGTCGCTAATGTTCCGCCAAAGGAGAATCAGGACAATGAGCAGACGGTCTCGCAACTATCTAATCTTCGGGGGGCAACCCATCAGTCAAAAACGCTTTTTATTCAAACTAGATATTTTCTTCGACAGCGAACCCCAAAAACCTAAACTACAAAATATTTTTTTCTCCCGCCTCGCGGGTTAGAGTCACGGAAAGACCGTTTTGGGAACTGGCCATTCTCAAAAAAATTGTCTGACCAGTGGCAGCGTACATGGGAAGGCTCGGTTTGACGAACTCATTCGTTTTTCACATATAATCTGATCAACTATATGGTATTAACGATGGGCTTCTGAAAACCGAGTTGTAACAAGTAAATTTTTTTTTCTCTCCTTTCGGTTAAGTTTTATTTTGACAAAAATAAGTTGTTTTTTTTTCTCTCTCTTAACTCTTCGTCTTCTGTTATATTGCTATGAGATATCTATATAATTTTTTTTTAGGAAACTTAGCAGACTTTAGAATTTTCGTCGTGGGTTCATTTGTGCACATAGTTTAAATTCAATTTGACGATGTTTCAGTGTACAAATCTGATGATAGAGCAAAATTTGGTCAATTTCGTTTGGGGAATGAATGAATAAATAAACAAACAACAAAAAAAAAAAAGGAAAATTTAAAAAAAAATATATATATATATATATATATTATTAAAAGATTAGCGTGTATTATGTTTTATTATTGTGTTTTATTATTATTATTATCATTATTAATACTATTATTATTGAATGCATGGATAGCACATTATATGTTTCACACAAATGGCAGCGCAAGGAAAAGAGAACATTTTTACTCTTTCCGCGAGTTAAACACATAATGGCGATTATGCACATTTGCCAACGTTTTTGAAAATTTCATCTTCGCTGTACGATTTTAGCGGAGAGATTTCTATTTCTGTAAGATAACCTTTTCTTTACATTTTAATCTCTAATCACATGTGTTGATCGAGCCACTATTTTGTTATTATTTGTTTTACAGGGTATGCATACCATTTTCTATGATGTTAGGTAATGTTAGTCAGAGTTAATGTAAGCTTAAAGAAAACTTTATAAATTTTGAATTCTTTTTTTTAAATCAGTAAAACTTGCAGCACTAGAAGGGGAGATTTTGACCTCCTGAACTTTTACAACTGATGTCATTCATGATTTTTTTTTTACTACCATTGTGACTTTTGTGCAGTTGGAGTCTATTTTGCTGAAGCGAATGGAGCCAATCCGTTCTTCAACCCCTACAGACTGTGGCGTGCCAGCACGCCTAGAAAAGGGGGGGAGTGATTGTTGTGAAGGATCCACAATTTGGACATTTTGAACTCCTTCCAACGTTATAGCCATTTTGTTCTTCCAACACGATTACGGGACATAAATCGGCCATATTGGAACTGCACCAATTTTCCAAGAAACATCGCACCCCCTGAATTCCTCAATGCGGGGGAAAGAAATTCCAGGAAATTCAACGGACTTCCAATTTTCTTGGAAATAAGCGTACCACGTGGGTCAACCATGGGAATGTCAGAGCATCCTGCCCTCGAATAAAAAACTCGAAGAGGCAATAAATTTACGTGAATAACTAACCTGGGGAGGGGTTATAATGAAGAATGTAGGAGCCCCGAGTGTGGGAGAAAGGACGTTGGGAGAGAGTGCGAGGGAGCGATTGGAGGTAGCGAGCTGCGAAGAGACCCTGGGAAGAAAAGATGCCCCCGTAAAAATGGCGAGATACCGGTCTTCAAGCGCCAGCGCCGAATCCTGTTGCCTCCGCCAGTGAAGAGCCACTTGAATTTCAGCCCGATCCCTAAAGCCTCCTCCTGTAGAAGTGCCTCAACGAAGCCATGCTCTGCTGTTCCATCAAAACTCCCCAGGTTGGTCATAAATTCCCCCTTTAAATAGTGCTCATGCCTTCTGAGAGATTACGAGACTTTTATTTCACTCGACCCGTAATGGTTATGCCGCAGGAAGCGGATGAAGTATGCCCTAATTCGGTTAAAAATATGTATAGCCAAGATCTTAAATATAATATGTAAACCCGACCTTTTTTTGTAAAATATTGTATAATAAATGTTGTTATTTTTATTTATAAACGCATAGTTACCTTTGGAGTTCACCTCCCTAAATTTACACAACACAAAGGGGTATCTCTGGTACCCCTCATAACACTCACCATAAAATTTCTTAATCTCAATTTTAGGCAATTTCACTACATTAGCAACATGAGAACTTATTTCGGATTCCTCTATACCATCGGAATTGATATTCGTAACATTAACCCTTTGGCTAGACTGAGCCATCTTGGATTTCTTTAAAAATCTCTCTACTTTTCCTTTATACAATATAAATTTATCCTGATATTCCTCGGATCTAATAATTTCAGCTTCAAATTCATTTGGATTAGTGAAAACAGCTTCAATATCCAAGTCAAGCGATTTTAAACTATTATTCCTATCAATTAATTGATTCAAAGAATCATTCAAATTATCATTTTTGTTTTCATTATCCTGCTCTAATAATTGCTCATCAATTTTATTCATTGTTTTAGTTATTAACTGTCTAATAACCGAACGTTTCGACTTAAGCTTATCCGTATCATCCATTTTATTTTTCAAATTTTCAAACAATAATATAATAACGGAAAAAAACCAAATCAAAAAAAAATAACACAATTAGAACCCAAAAGCAATCAGAGCTATCACCATAGAAAACAATAAAACATATTTCAATACAGAACAAAAATGAACATCTCTGGGGAACAGAATGACAAAACAAATGTTAACTCACCCCTATTTAGCACATTAATTAAATAATTTTCGGCGATTGCACCATTTAACAAAAATGTTTAACCAGAGCAGACTCAAAATCTGCCACTCAAATCCTGGTTAATAACTCATTTATTATATGATCGCCCATTAAACGGACGTCCATACTCAGATCGGTGGTTCAATACAAAGAAAAACGTTTTTACACTGAAGAATATTAAAGACAAAAGCAATTTTGAATTCACATAGGACACTGGACAACTAACGCCCTCTACACATGAAAAATACAACTAATTTCCGTTACAATATGTTGCTGATAGATTTCCTAAAATTTCTATATTCTGCTCGTGTTAAACAATAATACTTTGTCAGTATATATTATTGGCCACAATTACGAAGATCTTTTCGAAGATGTGTGTTGATTTAAATGCGTATAACTTCATTATCTTAATGTTTATTTCTTTAAGTTATATTAACTAAATAAATGTAGGAAGAAAACATAACTGTTTCTTAAACTCAAAACTTACCAAAAGGAGTGGTTGCTCTGAGTGCCAATTAGGCATTGCGATGTCACAAAATGGATAAAGAAGTGTTAGCATGAGCAAGTTTACATCTTTTTCTATCAGATTTGATAGTAAAGCATCTTATTTAGTTGTTTGATTAATGCTTAATTGGTTGCTATTTTTATGCTGTGTAAGACGTTACGATAAAGTAAAAAGAGTTGATTGGTCACCTAGAAAAATGAACAAAATAATTAATTTACGTGAAGAAGGTAGCATAAAGAACTTAGGTGGGAACATAATAGAAGAAGGAATTTCGAAACTAAAGAATAAGTATCATCAGACTCAGTTGATTCCAAACCAACCTGGTAAAGGTAGGGAAACATCCACAACAGCATGCTGTGATCAAGAAAAAGTAAAAACTATGTTTAAGTGACAGAAAAATATGACTTGTGACAATTAAAAATGAATGTCATGTAAACATAAGTGGCAAAACAGTTCAACGCCCACAAATTTGGGTTCCAAGTGAAAATAGATATTCCAAATAATATACTAAAATCAATATTCCTCATTTTCAAAAAAGGCTTAGAGGGAGGGCGTGCAGGCCTGGTCGAGAGTTCAAATTGTTCTCTGTTGGTAATATTAGATTGCAATTATTTGAAGTCGAACGGCCAGTTTTAGTCAGTTCGAATTTTCTGGTTTAATAATTCTCCATTGATTAATTTATTGCCTAGAAACATCACATTCAATACCAACTTTTTAATCACATTTGCGTGTAAGTATTACAAAGCTTAGAAAAATGGCAATGTAGTTAAATCTTTTATCTTGACTAAATATTGTACATATACACTTAACCAAAAGATCGTGTTTATTTATCAAAATCCTTATGCACAGACAAAGGTGGTTCCCTTTTGTTTACAAGTTCAATTGTTTTAGCTTGAACTCTATCTTAAATTTTAAATAGCTTTTGTTAGAGTAGAAATAACCCAATACAAATAGTATTATATATATATCATGACTGATAAGATATTATATCTTATCCGATCTTATCATACATGTCATGTATGATAGCGTATTAAAAATAATAAATTTCCTCCCATCTTATGTTATTATATTAAGTGAGCGAGTGTGACAATAGGCAGAGGAAGTTGTTCGGCCACTTTCATATATGTATTAACAGACGAATCGATATTTTTACTTAATTTCAATCATATCTCAAATTTTAATAGAAATGCTCGACTCATTTTCAATCAGAATCAAACGTAAGAGTAAGGCAATAAACAATATAATCTACATTAATTAATGAGATGCATAGATTAATACATACATTTTTGGTATTTGTTTCAAATTTTAAAATTTGATCGTCTGCGAAATGTATTGAAAAAAATTTTCTATTATGAAATAAGAGAAAATAAAGGTGCTGTAATATGTATAAATTTTTTTTAAAGAATTTGTAGGAATTTCGATTTTGTATATCATGATGGAGGAGAGAAGACTAGTGATCAATTCAGAAACTTACTTTTTGAGTACTCGATAGTCAGAACTGAGAGCATGTAAAATAAATTTATTGTGATTATCAAGATTAAAATACTACTGATTAAACTTGGTCATCATAATCAATGCATTTATCTTTTCCAGATCTCCATAGATTTGAATTTGGAAACAAAAAGAAAAATTCTAAAATGTTAAATTTTGTTTAAAATATATAAATTGCAAGAAAAAAAATAAGAAATACATTTTTACCAAAGTCAAAAAAAGATTATATTTCATTAATTAAAAATGTCATAAACCGAGGTTTTTTTTCGCTTTTACGACATTCATAATCCTGGAATATTTTTAATAAATACAATATTTAAAATTTCTTACTCTTACAATTTATATGCTTAACGAAGGCATATTATCTTTAAACATAAAGGAAAGCCGAAAAGAATTGATTTTGGGTAAAATTGACTCCTGTGTGAATCTGAAAATTAGATTTCATAAGATTTCGAATAGGGCGCAGCAAATAGCAACCGGTTTGAAATAAAAGGGAAAAACAGCCCACGGAAAGATACTATACTCTCATTAAAAAAAACATTAATGAAGGGTAACGGAAAGCAGCAAAGAATTTATGAATAGCAAAATAGTGTAAGCCACCTTATATTGTCAAATCTTTTCAATCGGATCTCTTAAGAATTAACAAAATCTGTCTCAGAATGGAATCCGAGTTGTGACATTCTTTTTCATTTAGCAGAGGCATTTTGAATTCGGACATAGTGATTTGATGCTATTTATATGAGAACAAAAAGTACTGTTTCAAACTACTGACTATCTCAAGCAGATATTTTTTTCTAGAAAAATCTGACTTATTTTGGGATAGTAGAACTTATTGATTTGGGAGGCCTTCGCAGATCCAATTTTGCCTATTTATTATCCTTGGCAGTGTGGAAATTTACTTTGTACATAAGTATCAAAGAACAATATTCTTTGCTGAGCTTATTCCATTCCTAAATCTCCCCTTCTAGAAATATATCTATATTTTCCAGCTTTTTAGTTACGTAAACGAAGGTTTACACTTAATCCTGCAATTAGTACACTTTTGATAATTTAAAATGCAAATTTTCTCTGTAATTTTTGCCTCTAACAATATTATTTAACATTTTTAAAAATTTGTCTATGTTTGGACAATAAATTTTTAAAATTTCGAAGAATTTCTACTATTTTTCTAGGAAATTGTTTCATAACTTTAAAATCCTATATTTGCTTAACTAGTTCAAATGCAGATATGGTTTTTCCCTTTTAATTGCCAAGGCTAAACGTATTTCGATGTGTACGAATTTCTCAAGATATATAACTATTTTAAGGTTCAATTGACAATAACATAATTGAAATTATTTATAGCGTCTAAAGAATTCTAGTAGCGATAGAAAAACCCATCACTTATTAAAGCATATGTGTTGAAAGAAGGAAACGAAACATTTGATTTCTGACCTAATCTAAAATTTATAAAAATGTCTGTGAAAAATGTTTGAAAGAATGTACCATTAACCGTAGTTCCTATCATTCAAAATTTTACGCTTGAATTTTTTTTTATAAATAAGAACAAATTTTTGCATTGTGATAACAAGGAATTATTCGTAGCTATTTTGAAAATGGTAGAATTTCCGGGCAAATATTTAAGATTTAAGCAGAGATATTCATTACAATGAAATTCAAATACAGTGCGAATTGGGAAAACACCATGCACAGAATTCATGAATGATTCTTCTTATTTTGAAATTTTGCCTTATGCTTAATACTCTGTCACATTTTAAATTAAAATGTTAACATTTATATTCAGTACATTAGACACTGCTGTTTTTGGAGCCGACATTATATTTTTCGTCTATAAAAAACTTAATGGGGTAGTTTTTGTTTTGACTTAATTATACATGTCTTGATAATTGAGTATCAGATAAAGGAATCTAATCAAAATATCAGCTATTATTTTGCACCACTTATTGATACTTAGGAAGGGATAGGGAAGAATTTCCACTATTATTACAAAACAAGTTTCCAATTTAAATTTTTTTAGGTATTTTAAGCACCTTTTCTTAATTAATATGTGAAAGGAATGTTGGTAACTTTGTTCTTATATCTAACAAATGGTAGGAATTAAAATTCTTCATGTCTAGTATTCTTAGATTTATTATTTGCAGCTGTAATGGGTTAGAATTGCTTCAGTTTTCATGTTTTAAGGGCTATATGATGGCTATGCAACGAAATTCCACTTCGATGTCCACGAAAGACGGTCCTTTTTCGTTTCGAGACAAATATATCTTCCGTTATGTTCTGTGTGTCATGATATGTATTAAAGCTACGGATGACTTTCTAGAAACTTTTTTAATAGAAATTCCATATAAACTTCAGCTCTAATTCCCTCTCCATTTTTATTTAAAATATATTTAATAAATCCATTTTCTTTTATGAATAGAAAAATGTTTTGCAATTCACATTATGAAGTACTTAAAGTAAGTTTAATAAGAATGCAGATAATAAACATAACATCGTTGATTGTTGACTCGATAAGCCACAAACTATTGTAGATGTTACTCTTCCTTAGCATAAACTAATATGCAGAAGCAGTTTCATATTAAAAAAATAAATCGGTTGGTCGGCAGAAGTTTTGTTAAAATAAGGATTTCGGCCGAACTTATTTAATGTTTTCTCCCACAGTATAGGCAAACTCTGAAAAATGTGTTGTCCACTATATCAATACAATTTCAATTTTCCCCTTTTAACATAAAATCGAAGCAAAAAAAAAGTAGTTTAGATTTTTCCATCATTTTATATGTTTGGTGGAAAAATTTAATATTCATTTTTCATTAAATAAAAGTTAAATTTTACTTTTTCTAAAAAGTTAGTTTTTTTAATCATGAATATAGTGTACGTGCAGGTTATGCGAGAATTACCTAAAATATTCCATTGAAAAAGAGAAAATATTCGAGATAAACTTGAAAAAAAAACAAGTATATAAAATGTTCTTGCTTTGGCTTTATATACGAATTAACGCAAAATCTAACAAATAAAAGTATAAAATACATGGTATTGCTATATCCGTTTCAAAAACTTGGAGATCCTTTTATTTGAAATCTTTTCTCATTCCAAACAGTTACTTTTTTATGTTTGTAAATGAAGAAAAAGTAGGTGGACCAATTTCATCAGCATGTCAACTTCACTTGATCTACTCATATAGTGGCACAATTAAGTTATTTAAAGAAGTCTTAAATTTTATGATACCAATGATACATCTGTACATTTGTACAGCCTTGCATTGCTATTTTTTGTTTGTACCCAGTTTTTTAAAGTAACTTTTTTATTGCTATTTATTTGTCTTACGAATTTGTACAACGCTCACTCAGCAATCGCACCACAATGTGAGGTGCGCTGATTAAGTAGTGATGACGAAGTCAAATGGTCAAACGATGTTCAGGAGAGAATTCATCTTTGCTAGAAGCAGACAGCTCAACTCTATGAAGGCAGGACTATTACTGTTCAGACTAGTGGATTCAGCAAAGAAGCAATTCAGAGGAACGAGTGGCTATCGACTGGCCTATGCACTGAGTTCTTAAATTTCGGAGCTAACGTTGGGTCATGGGAATAAAATCCTTTATATTTCAGTAAAAAAATATTAATTCGAATTACTACAGTAAAAAGGCTTTCTTCGTCAAGAGCACAAGAGCAGTTTTTGCTTTGGAAATTTAATCGAGCCATTTTTAATGTTTAATACTCTAAAATATATTTTATTATAGTTTGAAATGTTTGTTTTTTCTATTACAGGATTGATATTACCAGTTGTGGTGGATATTTTCTTATAATTTTAGGTTTGATTTAATTGGCCGCGAGAACTCCGACTGGAAACGTTGTCCAGGTGATAGTAGACATTTTTGTGGATATGAACCCCTTTCGATTTTTCTCTCTACATACCCCTTAAAAGAAATAAATGAGATATGCTACAAATTTGGTTTCCTTTCGTATTTTCTATTTTTCATATACGATGATTTCACGGTGAATATCAATTTCAATAGACATTGATGAAAGTACCTAGAAGCACCCTATTCCTGATTCGAGAGTTCAGCTCAATACAATCAACTCCTAAAGAACTTACTCAATGAATATTAGATTTCACCTCTTATTAGTGTTGCTCCTGGGGAAGAAGAGAGGAAATGTAACTTCAAATTACATTCAATTGTAAACTTTTTCCGTTAACGTAGTATAGAAAGTTAAAAACCTCCTAGGTACTGAAAAAAGAAGTTCACTATGTAGAATTTTTAGTTTCATAAAGGATTAATTATGAATACATACAATAAACGCCCCATTTTTTACGATACAGTTCATACATAAATAGAAAGAGCATCAAGAGTAGTGAATAATGACTTGAGAAAAATATGATACACTATACAATAGTTATAAAATACTCCATTCACAAATTCAAAACCAGAAACATCGTTCATCTTCAGAATTCGAGTAACAAATCCAACTCAGTTCAGCGCGATTTGTTACCATGCTCATCATAATGAAAGCGGTTTAAGCTTTTAAAATTTAAAAACGCTATTTTATTAAACCGTTTACTTTTATTTTAAAATTCAGTGGTAGAATAATGGTCATTATATTGTAAGTGATACAAGTCCAGAATATTATTCACATTAGATTTTTTTTCCAGCTAGTTTGGCAATAATTTCTTCCATTCTTTAATTTACATTACCGTCTTTGAGGATCATAATGATAAGGTTATTGTGTTCAGACAGAAATAGTTTTTATATTTGTAAAGTATGGTTTCATTTATACAGAAAAAAATTCAGTGATTTTACATCTATCATATGAGTTTATAAAATATCTGTTAAAAACATCTGGCGTAGTATGAGTTCAAGTTGATTTATTCCCCTAAATTCTATTTAATATGATAAAAAGTATTCTGAAACAGATTCTAGTCAGTTCCTTCATTTTATCTGAATATCAGATGGCCGTAAATTTCCATATTTTTTTGTCAACTTTTCAGTCAACTAAGAGTGCTAAAAAGTTTCTCTTCCTCTTGTCACGAGTGTCATTCATCCACCATTTGTTAATTAAAATGATCTAAACTACAAGGAATTCAGCAGAAACTCAAAACGATTGATTGTTATTTAAATTCATGAGATAGACCGGTCGCACCTCAGATAAAATTCCGACATGGAACATCTTAAGAGAGCATTCTACATCTTAAATAGTTTTAGATTGTCACAACATCCTAAAAGTTGACATATTTGTTTGCTGATATGAATACCTGCGCTTCTTGATGAAATGTTTATTTTACACCACACCAGTTATTAATATTGATTAAACATTACTAGATTTTCAAATATACACAGTGCGTCAAATAAGTTTTAAGACTCGTCCCAGAGCGCAGTTTGTAAAGGTGCTGTGAGTGTAAATCCGCATGCGTCTTCACATCCATCGTATGCTGACACACTGCTAACAAGTTGTGCGCATTTCGTTAAGTAGTTGAGAGAAGGCGAGCGTTTATTGCAGAAGTGAATATTTTTCATGTTGATTTTTTAAGATGGAGCAAAGGGCTGTAATTAAATTTAACGCAAAACTTGGTAAAAGTACTTCGGAAACATACCAACTCATGAAACAAGTTTGCAGTGACTGTTGTTTAAGTAGATGAAATGTTTTTGTGTGGCACAAACGTTTTTTGGACGGAAGAGATACGGTAGAAGATGGTCAGCGTAGTGGAAGACCAATTTCCTCTAGGAGACCTGAAGTAATTGAGAAAGCTGGAAATTTCGTAACAAACGATCGCTGTGCATCACTGAGAATGATGGAAGACTCTTTAAACATCAACAAAGATACAATTCGAACCATCCTGCATGTAGATTTGGCAGAACAAAAGTGTGTGCTAAATTTGTTCCACACACTTTTACCCCTGAACAAAAAGCAATGAGAAGTGCACATTGCGGAGACATTATTTCAGCCGCTGAAAACGATCCAAACTTCTTCAAGTCCATTGTTACAGGTGATGAAACCTGGTGTTTCCAATATGATCCTGAAACAAAACGAAAAAGTGCGGAATGGAAGTCACCAAATTCACCACAAGCCAAAAAACAAGAAAAGTTCCATCCAAAATCAAAACAATGCTCATTACATTCTTCGATAGTAAAGGTATTATCCACAAAGAATTTGTTCCAACTGGACAAACAATTACAGGTCAATACTACTTAGCTGTTTTAAAGCGTTTGATGGCCAGAAATCGTTGCATTCGTCCAGACTATAGGACTGAAAGCAGTTGGTGTTTGTTACACGACAATGCACCCAGTCACACCTGCCTTATTGTTAGTCGATTTTTGGCAAAAAATAATGTCTGTGTGTTGAACCATCCACCGTATTCACCTGATTTAGCAACATGTGACTACTCCTTATTCCCAAAACTTAAAATGAAGTTAAAAGGGTGGTATTTTGAGGATATTTCGACCATACATGAAGCTTCGACGCGTGCTTTGCAGGCCATTCCTCAAAGAGATTTACAACGGGCTTTCGGTTCATTATTAAATCGCTGTAAAAAGTGCATTGAAGCCGGAGGGTCCTATTTTGAATAAAAAAACAAAACAGGTATTAATTTCTTGTTTTCATTTCTTTTTATAGACCCAGTCTTAAAACTTATTTGACGCACTGTGTATATACATTTTCCCCCATTGACAAAATATAGAAATTCATACTTAAGTACTACTAGCTGACATTTTTACTTTGAAAATTTCTAGGATAATCACCTTTAACTTGGATATAAAGCTTTTAAACTGTTTTATATTTCATTTTCATAATCTTCTGCATATATAAATTACCTTGAGATTTTTTATGAATCGTTATGCATTAGATTTCCTACTGAAAACGACTTTTCAATGAAGAGATTTCAACTGGATTTTAAAGCTTTTAAATCCTTGCCTTTTATATTTGTTTATGTATTACAACTACTACATTTTAACGGTTTTGTTTTAAACTTAATGTGTGTTATTAATTCGGATTGCCAAATAATTTTGTCATTTAGGTAATATCTTATTTTATTTATTTTAATGCTTCTTGCAAATATTGTGATTAGCATCCGTCTCTCATCAAATAAGAACATATGTGTAGAGATTATAACACCTACTTTCTTATTTCGATTATTCGGTAAGTAAATTCCACTTACCTTCTTAGTTCGTGCTAAGGGCCGCTGGCTCTCAATTCCAATTCTGTAGTTCGGAAATTTAAATCAGACTCGAAATTAATCTACAACTAACAATTGAGTAAGCATTTAATCATACGAATGCGTTACAATTACAAACTACATTAACAATTAAACAAAGGCATTTCACATTAAGCTTATACTAGTTTTCTCTATCATAAAACACAATAATGTAAACAATTCAACACGAACTAAAACTTATAAAGAGGGCATAGACTGCCTAACAAATTGACTGAAAACCTACTCTGGCGTTGAAAATTGTAACTTTTAAAAAAAAGATTGCGCAGTTGCAACAAATCCTCCTATTGAAAACGGACAAATATGACTAAAATTAATTAATTCAACAGGGCAAAATAATTATTAGCTGGAAGAATTTAGACAAAAATAAACAGAAATCACGCACTTAGGACTCAACGCACCATAAGGAAAGATTCTGTAGCAGTAACGGAACTAAACCAAAAACTGAGGTAACCGACTTGCCTCGTCCTCAAGAGGCCTAACCAAATCAGTTACCTGAAGGGGGAACTTTCTGAATAGGATGCAGGTCTAATCAAAAGACATCCCAAGGCCCCGAGATCCACACTCTGTTTCAATGAGTTATTTAACGAAATACTTTTATCAGCAATAACTTTTGGCTCTATTAAATGTCTTAATTCGCCTTGGAAGTGAGGTGTCAGTTTTGAGGAAAGAATCTCTCCATTACTCTGCAAGCCATGGTAGCTTACATTCATCTCTGCAGAGACTGAAGGCACTACTGCCTTTTGAAGTATTTAGAAGTCACTCTCTTGACATGTGTAGTTCAAGATCATTTTACATCCATTCTGGAAGACAAATACTCGTATTTTACTGAGAAGCGAGAAAATATATTTCTCACCAATGGTTTAGCCGGAAAAAAATATTTCGTTAGATAGTCACAAAAAAAAATTTAAATTATCCACCAAGAGTTTTAACTTAAAAAAAATCTCAAATTTAAATGGATAAGAAAAGAATTATATGCTATGGGCGTGAAAATATTAGACAGTTAGCTTTGTGAAAAGAATTTTAGCTGGATCTGAAAAAGTTTATGCTGTGTTTTATTCATATGGTTTAGATTCAACAGAAACTTTTTAAATAAATAACTTCCTACTTAATGTGAGTTTTCTAAGCATGTACTACTTTTCCAGCAGAAAACTTTATTCTTACAATAAACTAGAAAATCGCTTAGAGTGCTGAGAATACTTAATGAAATCATCTTACTTTCTTTACTTATCAGAAAAACAGATGCGTATTGTGTACTGAAGCACTTAAAGTGAGAAAACTCAAGATAATTTGTGTATTCACCATATATTTCTAGAGCCTTTGACGGGTGAATTAAAATATCACTATAGGGGAAATTTTATCATATCCCATTCATAGTTTATCTTTCAATTTCAAGCAGATTTTATTACGAGCAGATAATAAGTCTTGTTTTTAGTGATTCCTCATTTTGAGTGTTTATTTTGAAAGGTTTTGCTTTAGTTTTATTTGTTAGATACGTATAACTTTGTAGCATTCAATTCAAGGATTGTAATATTTAAGATCAAATTATTTGGTTCAGACTGAACTTATAGAGATTATAGAATTTAAAGACTTATAAATTGAGGGAATCGAGGTTTAACGAGTTATTTTCCTTTGGAAACATAAGACTGCTTAATTTACGTTGTAGGTAGTCACGTCAATAACCATTGGATCTTTAACGAAATAAATGAGTCAAAAAAAAAAAGAAAAGAAAGTAACCACTTTGTTAAATAATAGTTAGCGCTCTAATATGACTCTTACAATGGCTGTCAGAGCACTTAGTAGGATTTGGGGATTCCAAATTGAATCTTTCTCGATATTGTTGACGTAAGTCATTGCAAAGTATAAAGATAATTTCAGCTTATCATTATTTAATTGTACATCATTTCATCAAATGCCATTCAATATTTAAAGCGAATATTTTTTTTGGTACTTTAAGGTTTCTGACATGATATTGAGATTCTTATTCTTTAGATATTTCATCGCTACGTACTTTTTACTTTATGTTTTGACGAAAACATAAAGTCCATAATAATGAACGATCTAACATGCAATAAACAACTAATTCTTGAGCGATGATAGGGGACGAGTATCTTAATGCTGGAATACCATGCCAAATATATTAAATAATTTACAATGTCGACTTTTTTCCACAGGAAAAACGGTATATTCCACTTCTATTGGGAAGAAATGCAACCAACCCTATCCTATTTTATTTTTCCTGAGGTGAATGTTTCGACAGTTTTCCGGCCTTTTTTACCGTTCGATAGATAAAAGAGTTAAAGAGATTCGCAGTGAAAAATAGATTTTTCAATGTTGTCGCCAAAGCTGTCACATCACTCACCACATGCGTTGGTTATGGAGTATTTTACAAATAACAGAGATACCAACGTGTGTTACGACACTATTTCAAAAAAGGAATGCCACAGCAATATCTCCAAATGCTTTTGTTTCTCCATTTCACACTTTAAAAGAATTGCTGAAATTTAAAAAAAGAATAATAATTACGGATTAATTTATGGTTTCGATAAGAGAGACTCTTTCAAATGGTAATTGTTGCAGTTTAATTCGTTATTTTAAAGTGTGAAACTACAACTCATTGGTATCCGTATCATAAATTCAAGGAACCTAACTTCCTCTCATATTTCCTTTCGTGATGTATGAAACTTTCAAAAGATAGCTTTCAAAAGAGCCATCTTGAGACCGATGATTATCACTATTCGGTTTCAGTTGAAGATCTGATTAATTTGGAGCAAACAAATGTAACCTTACATCAGTTATTCAGTGAAAAAGATATAATTATTGCATCGAAAAAAAATTTCTTAAACTCTTCTTTCCAATATTCAAATATTATAAATTTAAAACATCAAAAATAAGTTAATTTTTATAATATATCGGCACTTAACTTGGGGTTTGTGTGACTTGCCATCTACTAAATAGAATTTCCTTACAAATCAATGTACTTTCAGATGAAGAAATTACAGGATTCTTCAAATGTTATATAAATTTAAATGCTAAGACATTTTGCCTTTTTTTTGGGGTTTACTGGAATGATGAATTTTAAAAAAGCGCATATGAAACTGCTTGGTCGCTAACTTCGGCGAGATACGGGAACAGTTGAACAGACGTTCGACTTGCGGTGACACGTGGGTTAACTTTTTGTAGTTACGCACAGCTAGACATAGTCCTTCTCATTCAATCTCCCTTTTAGGGTTATAATAGGGTCTGAAGAAAACCATGAGATGCCATCCCAAACCCTGATATATTTACTTCCATGATTGCCAGTTGAGATGAAACAGCCAGAATCCTACGCTTGTGTAGGTTTTCTCCAGACATACGCACGTCCTTTTGCGAGGAACAATGTGAACAATGATTCGTTGGACCAAATGTCGTATTTCGACATATTAATCGACCAGGATTTGCGCTCGTGGCAACATTGTGGACGATATTTTTATTGGCATCAATTACGAGTGATTTGCGAACAGCTACTTTTCCGTAAATGCTTTGTTTGTGAAGTTCTTTCTACCTCTGATGGTTGATACCGGAACATGCAGATGCAGATTGAGCTCTTCGGTCATTTTAGTTGCAGTTGTTTTCTTTCTTCATGTCACAATCCGCTTCAATACCTCGTCCGTCTCTTTCACTCAGCTCTCCCTTTCATCCACTATTCTGTTTGCAAAGGATGTTTTTCCGTGCACTCTGTATGCTATCATGACTTTCGATACCATAGCTCGAAAAACACCGATTAGCCTGGAGGTTGCAGTAACAGATACTCCAATTTAATAGCGCTCAAACAATTTGCCCTTTTATCAAGGTCTGCAAGGTTTGACATTTTACGCTGTTTTTCCCAAAAGCACGCTGCCCTTAGCTTCATTACTGCTACCTGACAGTAGAATAATACATACACTATCTATATAAATAAAGCAATTCCTATGCCGTGTCACAATTCCGGGTGGGTCGGGCTACCATTATAAAATTCGGCCATATTTGAAAATGTCGAAATCGATGTATTTTTTTTTTCATGAAAGTACATAAATGTTACATATTTGGAAAGAGATTTAAAAACTGATAATTTTTTCTGCGTACTCTTATTCTGTTACTTCAATAGTTTAGAGATATTTCAATTCTAATGGCATACTCCACCGATACAAAACGTAAACACAGCGTGATTCTTTCACAGCGTGATTCTCACTAAAAAGTGAATAACTGACAAGATCCATTTTACCACCATATTTAGCTTTGCTATTATTGAAGTAATTATAATGTTTTTCAGTGTGATGTTTGAAATTCAGCCTACGAGCGTGACGTTTATACAAATGTATACCAGTGTGATATAATATTATATTTGTTTTATTCCTGCACGTGCGATTGTTTTCGTGCTTTTGTATTATTGACACTTTATAATAACTGAAGATGGCAACTTCGGTAGATACTTCAGTCAATATGATGGAATGCATTTTAAGTTGTAATTGCGCTTTAACGTTGATATGTTGTGATGTTTGAACTTCAGACAGAGGAAGTGGAACTTCGCTGGGATCGCCGATTAGGGCATCTCAGTCCATTGTGATATATTTTGTTTTTCTATTTCTCAATAAATGTTCGTGTTGTTCAACACCTAGAAGTCTGTAATACAAAAGAACAAAACGCCTACTGTGTTTAGTTTTTAAATTGATTTAAGATAGTAAAACTGAGATTTTTACTTTCCAGTTTTTGGTGGTTTATTATAAATGTATATATTTTATGTTTTACTTTTCAGGTTTTTTTGCTCCAATGATGAAAAGCTAAATCTAGCTTAACTCTGAGGACTTTAATTATAAATTTATATTTTTATGTTGGGTTTTCTTTTTATTCATGCGTATAACATTTAACATGCTTTTATTTCTTATGTAATTTATACTGTGTTTAGTTTTTAAATTGATTTTAAATACTAAACACAGTTTTTAAAATTTTTGGTTAACAATTATTCCACAATTTGACATTTTACTTTACAGCTTTTAGTGGTACAGTTTGCAAAACGTTTTTGTGTATTACTGCCGACAGAAATTGTTTTAAAGATTTCATGAATCTTAATGTAAATTGATAAGTAATTAACTGCTATTAACTATTAGTAATACACTTTTAAAATTCGATAATTTACTTTTTAATTAAATTTTAGTTTAAAATTCGATAATTAACTTAGTATTAATTATATAAAGTTTATTAGTTTACCTAAATAATGATTTTTGTTTAAATGCTTTTGTGTGAGTTTGTCATTATTTATCATGTTTATGACCTCAACATGCTATAAAATAGATGTGCTTCCCTAAAATATTATGAAATTTAAATTCATTAATTTTTTGAAAAGTAAGCTTTTTAATGCCTATTTGTTTTAATAAACTATAATTATTAAAAAATATTTAAATTTTATTTTGCTCGATTCTCAAGAGGTTAATGCTGTTCCGTTTGAATTCAATTCCAGACTGGCACATGGAAATTTATCTTTTTGTAATGCATGTACGCTCATATCATACTAGGTGATGGTGGGTGTTAATACGTATAACAAATTTTTCTTTTTGTGGGGTTGGGATAGACTGCAAATTCATAGTGCCTCTTATGAAAACTCTCCCTTTCGCTGAATCAATTCAAAGCCGTCTGTCTGGTAGACGGATGCCCTGAGCGTAGCTGGTCGAAGCCCGAGCATAGCCGGGCGAAGCCCGGCTAGTATTATATAAAAAATACCGGTGGCCAGACATGTTTTTTAAGGAATACGAAGCACATTCATAAACACCACTGATATTGATAGGTGTTTCCATTATTTGATAATAACCTGTATATATATATATATATATATATATATATATATATATATATATATAATATTGCGAATTTTACGAGTCTATGGTAATCTCGCCAAATATGAGAGTTATCCTCAAATTGGCGATGGATTTAGTGACTAATTTTGGTCGCCAAATATGGTGATATATCTCCAAATTTGACGATATGGCGCCAAATGGTCGCCAACCTTCTATACCTGTCTAGAATCTTCTAGAATCTAGCTGGTTGACTGATAGAGGGCGCTTTGGAAGTCTATAAATATACCTGACATTGGCATTGGAAATGAGTATTCATTTCAGCTGAGAATTGAATGCATTGGAAGTGCGTTAAATATTTATTGTATTGAAGACTCTGTTATCCTAATTTGTGCTTTATTTAGAGTTTTCTGCGGTATAAAAGACAGTTGTTACATGTTTTCTGTTTGAATTTGTGTATTCGCCCGAAGAATTCACAGAATAATAAATTTAATTTAGTATGCACTTTCTGAATAGATTTTATTCAATGCTATCGAACCCAGGAAAACGGAACATTTTGGTGTCAATGGGGTAGGGATTGAATGCCTATTACAAGATTGATGATTGATAAGCCTGGTACCGCTCTAGCTTTGGAAGATAAATTCCAACAGATTATTGATGCGATGATGGGTATACAAAGTAACCAAGAAGAGATAAAGAAAGAAATATCTGCAGATCAAGAACAGATGAAAGAAGAGATAAAGGAAATATCGACTGGTCGGGAAGAATTAAAGTCTGAAATTATAACTAAAGTGAATGAAAGAGTGACAGAAATGGAAGACAAGTTTGAAGAAAAATTCCAGAATGTGGAACACAAATTTAATATTTTTAAAGCAAATATTGGCGTTATAAAAGAAAATTTAGAAGACAAATTTGATAAAGTTGACAAAAAGTTGAAAATTTAAAGGGAAAATTTACCGACGTTTCAAGAAAAGTACAGATATTACAATAGAAATTGTCAAATATTTATGTTCCTGAAGATTCTAACTGTGTATCTGTCACCTCCCGGCCATCCATTAAGCTGTCAACCTATGATTCAAAATCTTCTTGGCAAGTTTACAAAAACCAATTCTCGATTGTTGCGGCCATCAACGGATGGGACTCTGTAACAAAAGCGTGTCAATTGGCTGCATCTCTGCGAGCTGAAGCTACGGATATTTTGCAGACGATCCCAAAAGAGCAGCGATTAGATTTTGGCACACTTTCGAATGCTTTGGAGTTACGCTTTGGCGAGAAGTGTTGGAAGGACTATAGCCAGCTCCAGCTCAAATCTCGCCAACAGAAGTCAAGTGAATAACTACGAGATCTTGCATCAGACGTTGAAAGGCTCTCCCATCTTGCTTGATCAGACTGCCCAGCGGAAGTACGGGAAAATCTTGCTTTACAATATTTTAGCGATGGAGTCCGCGACTTTAAAATACAGAAGGCACTTCGAATGGTGGACTTTAAAGATTTAATGGTGGACTTCAAAGTCCTCCTTAGGGTATGCCATGAAGTTTGAAGAATCCCAACATGCTTCACAAAAACCTCGTCATTCTATTAGAGCTGAGAAACGTTACCAAAATCTCCCGGATGTACAATGGAGTATTTGATGGAAGGAATCGACGAGTTGTCAAAATAGAACAGTGCTATAAGATAAGTTAAAACTGACGGACGATAAATCATAAAATGCTGTAATTCTAGTAGCGAAGGCCGAACCCGAAGAAACTGCCAGGTATGTCAGTTATCAAAAGAGATTAGTGCCTTGAGATCACTTAAGCCTAACAGAAGACAAGTCATAAAATGCTGGAGTTGCGGCGGCGAAGGCCATACCCGAAGATACTGCAAGTGCGCCAGTTGTGAAGACAGATTAGTGCTATAATATCAGTTAAGCCTGACAAAAGACAAGTCATAAAATGCTGGAGTTGAGGCGGCGATAGCCACACTCAAAGGAATTGCCAAGCGCGCCAAGACTCGGGAGCGAAGAACACTCCTAATAACAAGGGGATTGCAGACGTCGTATCACGAAAACCCTGTTCCGGAAACTGCCATTATTGTTCCAGAGTGGAAAAGAAATTTCATGTTATAAATCCCGTAGCAAGACAAACGACAGCTTCTACGTCACCAGAGCCAGATCTATGGAGGGATTACGAGGTTCGAAAAGATCGACTGGAAGCTCCTGAACTGAATCCTGGAAGCCCCTGGAAGCCCATAACTGATCACGAAACTATTAGCTATACACCATCCCAGATTATTTCCGGTCGTGACCTCCGTCTGCCATGGGATCTCCAGTCCGTACGCCCTCCAGACACGCCTTCATCGCCTGAAGGGTACAACAGTGAACTCGAGGCCCGTTTTGAAGACGTCCATAACTTCGACCGTGAACGGGACAACATCGCGACGAAGAAGACGAAGACCCGGTACGACACGAAAGCAAGACGACATGAATTCCATGAAGGTGACAAGGTATGGTTCTGGAACCCAATTCGACGTAAAGTACTTTCTCCCAAGTTACAGTAGTCTTCGAAAGGTCCGTATACAGTCCTAAAAAGATTGAACAACGTCGTGGTTCGTATTAGAAAATCGTCTAATTCTAATCCTAGAATAGAGCATTATGATAGTCTTACTTACTGTGGCCATAGATAATAGATTAAAGAAATTTACAGACCATGGTCTTTCTCTTTTTGGATATAACAATTTATTTAGTGTAAATAATCCTCAAGTAAGTTTTGTTGTCTCCTTAAGTTAGTTTCTTTTTTGAATATTTCTTAAGTAATTAGATGTTCCTAGTATGTATTTATTAGTTATATGAAGTATATATTTGTCTGTATGCGTGTTGATTTCGTATTAATTTTATTTGGGATTTTATAGTTTAGTTTCCTATTATGTATAGTAAGTAAGGCTTCCTGCCCAAGAGGGTACTGCCCGGGACGTGCAGTCCTTGAGGAGGGAGCAATGTTACGAGTTTTACGAGTCTATGGTAATCTCGCCAAATATGAGAATTATCACCAAGTTGGCGATGGATTTGTCACTTATTTTGGTTGCCAAATTTGGTGATATGGCGCGAAATAGTCGCCAACCTTCTAGACCTTCTGGAATCTTCTAGTTATATCTAGCTCGCTGACCGATAGAGGGCGCTTTGGAAGTCTATAAGTATACCATACATTGGCATTGGAACTGAGTGTTCAATTCTGCTGAGAATTCAATGTATTAAAAGTGCGTTAAGTGTTTATTGTATTAAAGATTCTGTTTTCCAGACTTGGGCTTTTAGATTTTTTTGCTGTATAGAAGACAGTTGTTACATGTTTTCTGTTTGAATTTGTGTATGCGCCTGAAGAATTTACAGAATAATAAATTTTATTCTATGTGCACTTTCTGAAGAGATTTTATTCAATCCTATCAAACCCAGGAAAACGGAATATACACTCATGGACAAAAAAATTAGCGCACCAAGAAATAATTGCGGGATCGTAACGAAACTTGCAATGAAGGTACATGTCGGGGAGATATGCAAATGATTAGAAATGCAGCGTGGTTGCGCATTACGTATAGCCGGTAGAGGGCGTTGAACATCGTACTCTGTGGAGTATAAAAAAGGTAACCAAAGCTTTTTTGAGTTGCTGAATCATTTACAAAGGAAGAGCTGAGATAGACATGCCATTACGCCATGTTCGAAGACAATATAAGCAGTTGTAGCAGTTTGAGAGGGGGGAGAATCATCCGGATGATGGAAGCTGGGTGGTCAGCTAGGCAAGTAGCTCGTCAATTAGGCCGCTCTGATTGTGTTGTGAGGAGGTGTTGGGACCAGTGGACCCGAGAGATGTCATGTACACGAAGACCAGGCTCAGGACGCCCTCGACAGACCAGTCGGCGAGAAGACCGCCACATCGTAAGAAATGTACGCGTACAGCCAACTGCTTCATCGGCCGCCATCCAGGCACAGGTAGCACCTTCACTAGGGGCCTCTGTGTCTTCTCGAACCATACGAAGGCGGCTGGCTGAAGGACAGTTGGTATCGCGGCGCGCATTACGTGTGCTGCCCTTGACGCCCACAGATCGACGCCTCCGTTTGGAGTTTTGCCGCACACGAGGAAACTGGACTGCAGCGGAATGGAACCAGGTCGTCTTTAGCGACGAATCCAGATTCAATCTCGGCAGTGATGACAATCGTGGTTCGTGTGTGGAGAGCCCGGTGGTGAACGCTTCAAGCCTGCTTTGCTGTACAGCGACAGATCGCTCCCACAGCTGGTGTGATGGTATGGGGTTCCATTGCCTACAATACACGGTCACCCTAGTATTGTTCCGTGGCACCATGACAGCCCAGCGGTATGTTCATGAAATCCTGCAACCACATGTGTTGCCACTGATGCAAACGGCTCCCAGGAGCAATTTTTCAACAAGACAATGCTCGGCCTCATACGGCAAGGGTGTCACAAGACTGTCGCCGCACTGTTACTACCCTTCTTGGCCTGCCCGATCCCCAGATTTGTCTCCAATCGAGCATATCTAGGATCATTTGGGACGACGATTTGGGCATCCCACGAGTTTGAACAAACTAGAGGCAAGGTTACAGCAAATATGGAACGAAATGTCTCAAGACATCATACAGAACATGTATGACTCCATGCACGATCGTATCGCCTCGTGCATTCGCGCTAGAGGGGTCCAACGGAGTATTAACTCCTCCGTTCTTTTGCCTTTTTCTCTGAAATAAATTATCCTTTTTCTTTGATTTTCTTATCATTACTTATATCAAAGTAGTCATTACGTATGTAAAATTTCGTTTCATTTTGACTCCTCCTCCTTGGTGAGCTAATTTTTTTGTCCATGAGTGTATATATATATAGATATATAATATATATATTATTATATATATATATATATAGATATTATATAGATATATATATATATATATATAAATCTGTAATGACAGCAAAGGAAATGGTGGATGACAGGACGAGACCTGACATTAGAAGTTGTAATGTTTTTAGTGTCGATGAACTACAGAACGAAATAATCGTAGTCTCAGAAATGTAGTCGTCGATAGGTTTAGGCAATGGATGTGGTCAAACCGGTGCCAGGCGACTGAGAATCAACCAAAACGAAGTCCAGGCGAGCGATACAATCCTCCACATAACTAGTTACACAGTTTTTATTTCAGGAGCATTTTCGTGCTGGGTGTACAGTTATTTCAGAGTTTCACATATGGACATATTTTAGCAGGATACCACATTCAGAATGTCCGGAGCCTGCCGGAGCAACACATAATGGCGAAAACACTGCAGCGCAACTTGCTGCCTGCTGCTAGGACGGAGATCAGACACAGAAGACGCGCGAAACTCATAGGTTCACGCCCTGATACAGGCGCGCTGAACTTTTAATTGGTTAAAACGTGACACCTGACCTCATCAAGCCGTATCGGACGAGGTCACGTCATGGCTTCTAGAACAATCTTCTTATATAACATGTAGGCGCGGGGCTTGTTTAAGGGGAAGATTAATAGATTACTTTAGAGTATTTAGATCAAAATCAATTTGGGGAATAATATTCTGTTGCTGTAAGACAAAGTTAATGAAGGGAAAGGTTTATCGTTTCAATTTCCCCTCCTCCGGAAAAGACTTGCGAGAGTGGGCCGTCTCCCTCAGCAAGACTCTCCATCAGGCGAGAACCGCGTATAACAAAAAGAGTAATTTTGAACAAGTAGTTCAAGGAATAATTTGAAAAAGTTTTCGTTCAGGAGTTGAAAATTTAAAATTTTGTTTAACTATCATACTACTTGTGTGTCCGCTCAAGTCAAGAAATATCATACAAGATATCATAAAATATCACTAAACTAAATAAGAAAATATCAATACACTTAAATTACAAGTTAGGGTGAGTATGGTAGTATTTCAAATTCACAACAAACACAAAAAATAGGAACACTGAATGTTGAAATTACTAACTAATAATGTGATATATAATATAATATAAAATATTTCAACCTCCTTCGCATAGTCCTCGTTATGCAATTGTAAGTATATATTCACAATTATAACATAAAAACTATATAACATTTCCCAAAATAAAATTATATGAAGATTTAAATATACTAAAATTATTATTTTAGGATCGCCATGGTAACACTTCAATATTCACACAGAATTAAATATATACTTATAATGGAATGTAAAAAAAAATACTTTATCATGGACTACACTATATCATAACAATTGTTTTAAAACTGTTGTAAAACTTTAAATGCAAAAAGGAGTCAAAAATTGTCATATTCGGTTTTTTTGCTTTTATTTCAATCATTTTAACTTAATCAAATCAATAACTAGAAAATATTTTACTAAACACACATTATAATAAGTCGCATCAATAGTATATTAAAAAGCATTATACCTTCAAAAATTACTTCATAATTATTGCTTACCTGTATGTTACCAATATTATTTATAAATCAAGTTTAGAAAATGAACCTTCTTTTCCTTTCTTTCCAAACTATTTAGGCATATCATTATTTATATGGGGTCATTGGCGCAGTCAGTCAAAATTTTCTTGATATCCAAGAGTCCTTTGAATGTTCTGGTTTTACTGTTCCGACACAGTTTCTGGAATATTGCACACTGTTTGGGGAGAGTCAAAATCACTACGTATAATCACGAAACTAGATGAAAGGTTAAACCCGGTAACAGAACGCAACACAGTCTGGTATTCATTAGTGACTTCCAGTTGAGAATTAAGCGGAAAATCTCACACAATATCCAACAGGGCAACTTTACGATCCTCAGGTAAAGGAAAAGGTCTCATTTTCGACTCCGGAACCTTTCGTTTCTGTATATGGCAATCTCCAATATTATTAGGATGAATTCTCCCGTGGCATGTGGAGGGATTTGTGGTTTCATCACGATATTTTTTCTTTTTCGTTTTCGTTCGAACTCATGGTCACTCTTATCAGATTAGAACATCGCTTACTCGAATAATTGTCTAATTTTCTCGGAAACACACATTTGAAATCCATCTGGGAGCTTTCGTGCGTGTGGGGAGATTTGTCCTGCGCGACTAATCTGTAATGACAGCAAAGGAGATGTTGGATGACAGGACGAGACCTGACTTTAGAAGTTGTAATGCTTTTGGTGCTGATGAACTTCACAATGGAAATAATCGTAGAGTCGAGAAATGTAGTTCTTGAGAGATACAGACAATGGGGGTGGTCGAACCGGAGCCAGGCGACTGAGAAGTCAAACCAAAATGAAGTCCAAGCGAGAGATACAACCCTCAACATAACTAGTTACAAAATTTTATTTCAGGAGCATTTTCGTGGCTGGGTGTACATTTATTCAGAATTTCACGTATGGACATATTTTAGCAGGATACCACATACAGAACAGTCCGAGCCTACCGGAGCAACACATAATGGCCAAAACCCTGCACTGCAACTTGCTGCCTGTTGATAGGACGGAGATCAAACACAGAAGATACGCGAAACTCTAGTTTCACGGTCTTGAGTACAGGCGCGCTGAGCTTTTAATTGGTTTAAAACGGGACACCTGAACTCATCACTAGAGGACGCCATCGGACGAGGTCACGTCAATGGCTTCTAGAACAATCTTCTTATATAACATGTAGGCGCGTGGCTTGTTTAAGGGGAAGGACTAATAGATTACTTAGAGTATTTAGATCAAAATCAAATTGGGGAATAATATGCTGTTGCGGTAAGACAAAGTTAATGAAGGGAAAGGTTTATCGTTTCATATATATGTTATTTTAATTTAGGGCGATAGGGAAAGGTAATTTGAATTTTACTTATATTAATTATTAATGGTCGATAAAGTATGATGTATAAAGCATGTTACATGAAGGTGAAATTGACAGATTTATACGAAGCCGTTACTTAAATTATAATTCAGAATGATATATAAATGTCCAATTGTATTAATATATATGTATGTGAACACCTACTGTACTAAAATTCCTTTTATATTGCGCCTCTGCCTCTGATATACTATTCACATATTTTAAAAAAAAGTTTTAGTTTCCTAAATCAAGATGGATTGAAATTAAAACAATATGGAGGCGATGATCGCCAAAAGTTAAACATATTCACTCGAGGATTCTAACTTTTGTTTCATAGTGATTGTTTTAATTAATCTCAATTAATGATTTCAAATATCTGAAGTATTACAGGAATTTTGAAGAAAGTTAAAAATTCGCGCAGTATATTTGCTTTCGGGAAATAACAACAGTTCTAAATTTTATCTCTCTGCTTAATTTTCATAAAGGAAAAATATAAATTCTCCTAAAACTTGAAATTGTAGCTCTTCTTGACTGAGTTGCATAACTAATATTTGCCAATCAGGATCTCATGAAACGAAAGACTAAGAATCCTTCTTTATTTCTTTTTGTGAGTGCATTATATTTTACCCTATCAGAAAATTCATCCTATAAGCTACTGAGTGCTTGCAGATCTCATCTCGGGTTATAAAATAATTTCCATGTCATATTCAGTGCTTTGGTAGACACTGCTAGGATAAAGTGAGTAAACGATATGACCATTTACAGATGAGTGTTCTCCTTAAATTTCTTGGCACACATTTTACAAGTTTATTTTCTTCAAATAAATTATCATATTATTATATTTTCATTTGGCACTAATCGGAAAGCAACTTGAATTATATAAAATGAATAAACATTCATTATAAGGTTATTGAAATGCCACTAATAACAGTGGTCCTTGCATGAAAATCGTCCCTGACATCATTCCTGCTGATTCTTATATAATAGAAACCTCCTGAATCCGAATATGACCCCTTTTTTTCCCATCACTCACCGTTTGGGGGAGACCCCCCCCCTGTTTTTATCACTTTTCAATACACTGTGAGGGATGAAAGAATTATTTCAACCTTACATTCTATTGAGGGGCACAGAGGTGGAAAGTTCTAAAGCATGATCATTTGTAGGAAGGAGGTAGATTTGGGGGAGGGGATTTGTCCCCTTAGAGTGTAAAAATATCATTAAAAATGATCGATTTTTCCAGTTTTTTCGCAATTTTTTCACTTATTTTTTACATACTCCAGTTTCCAACCCCCTCATCCTCCACCAAACACCCCAAATAATAAAAACTATATAGCAACAATATATAGCAACAATATAAAATATATAACAACAGTTCGGAAGATTCACTGTATCACGCTGGCACTCTTAATACCTCGCGCGCACAGGTTTGCACTGGAATTTTCATGCTCTGACAAGTTTAAACGTGCATTGTTCTCGTCATTATAGTTCTGCACTGTAAAGGTACCCGTAAATTAATTCTATTTGCTGTGCCCATGATTTGGCGCGAACCTCGCTGTCATCTCACAGGTTGTTACTTTTGTGTGATTTCCACTGTCGGGTTCTCTAGAAAAAGTATGCATACAATTCAGTATCCTAATATCCTTCAGTTCAAAGACCATTTCCCTCACAACGAATCTTGCCAATCTCATGGCCCATCAAAACGTATACTCTTGAGCCAGAAACGGATTTGAAACACTGAGCCACAGCCTGGACCATCAAAGATACGTCCCACCGATGATAAAGAGTGTTAAGCTGATTCAGCTCATCGATAACCTCACCCTCGTTACTCAGTCGGAATTGAATGATCTCGTCAGGGATTTGGAGTTACATAAGAGTAAATATCAACTTCTTAGAACTCGACTTCAGCAGTGGAATCTCTTAGAAAAGGGCGTAAAAATATCTTCTTACAGGACCAGGCAGTCATCCCTGAAATTACTTTTTTCGGAAGATGAGGTTTAGTGCTCTGCGAGGATTAAAATGCATTGATGATAGAACTGAAGATGACATTTGACCCAGAAAAATGGAGACTGTTTATGGACTCATCAAAAACACGCTTGCAAAGTTCTCCTGTTGGTCAATGGGAATGAGTTACCATCAGTCCCGGTTGCATACTCTGTGGATATGAAGGAGACGTACGAAACTAGGGATGTACTAAGGGAAAATAAGAATATAGTGCAAGACTATGTGACCAGAACAATGCAAGTTTAAACTTGTGAAAGTATGAAAATTCCTTTGCAGACCTGTGCGCAGCGAGGGTAGTAAGTAAGAACGCCAGCGTGGTACAGTGAATCTTCCGAACTGTTGCTATATACTTTCATAATTGTTGCTATATATGTTTTCTGTATAGTTTTATTATCTGGGGGTGTTTGGTGAGAATGAGAGGGCTGGAAGCTGGAATATGTAGAAAATAGTGAAAAAAGTGCGAAAAAAAACGGAAGAATCAAACATTTTTAATGATTTTTTTTTACAATTTTAACGGGGCAAAATCCCCCCCCACCCTAAAAAAAATCTACCTCCTTGCTACAAATGTTCACGTTTCACCTTTCTAGCCCTTCAGAAGATATATAAAGGCTAAAATAACCCTTTTCATATTTCCAAATTATCCAAAAGTGATAAAAATAGGTGGGGAGCCTCCCCCCGAAAACGGTGGGTGATAAGGGAAAACGGGGGTATATTAGGATTCAGAAGTCATTTACATACGAATCAGCAGGAATGGGTGTTAGGGATCGAAATAAAAAAATTTGTAGACCAGTGTACTAATGACAGTCTACTAATGTAAATTTAAGTATTAAATCGTTGTCTAGTTCATGGAAAATCATACATTCGTAATTGTTGCAAAACTTTTGAATAAGAGTATTTTTCTTGCCTCATTCCTTTTTACCACCTTATATTGTATTGGAATAAGTCAATTATATATTTCAGCTAAACAAAATGCTGATACGTTCATTTTATAGCATGTGATTTTAATTTTTTGCTAAACGATTTGTATTCCTTTGCAATTATGCCGATTGTACTAACCTGAACATATGATATTTATAAGTAGTTGAAAAGTCATTATACATTAATAGTGTTTTCTGTGATAGAGGTGAGGGACAAAACTCATTTCTAATAAATATTTGCTTTTAAAATCTAATTTATGTGTCTTATCAAGCTGTTTGGTCTATAAAAATTATTGGACAATCCTGTTACAATTCATCTTCAAGCTTATCTGAAGGAGCGATCGTTTGAACAATTAAAAACTCTTTAAATACATTTTTATGTGACCCAATTAATATATAAATATATTTTAATAACTCATATAATAGTAATTATGAGTATTTATGAGCTGCGTGAAATAGATAAATATAATTTTATGGTGCAACTGTAGGAAGGTATGAACCAATATATACATCAAGTTATCTGAGTCTGTTTATCATATTTCCCGCAAGGCAATTTCTTTTCACTTTAAATTATTTAGTTAAATAGTTTTAACTCGAATTCAATTCTGAAATTATTAATATAATACCAAATTCTCGAATTCTAATTAAAAAATGTATTGGTTCTCTCCAGATTATCCGAAATCTGTCCACTTTAAATTCAAGTGTTTTGAAGTGAAGTCACCAATCCTTTTGTGTCACGACCGCTTCATGACATGGACCTAGTTGTTGGAATGACCAATAATTCTTAGATTGAGATTGCCAGGATGGGAAGATGTTTCCGAAATTACATGGAGCCTCATTCAGATGCATATTAATGACAATATTATGAGAATGAAGAGCGGCACACAATAAATCATCTTACGTACATTTTCATATCATTCTGTTTTTGCCACGCCTGAAGGTTGATAGGTTTCAATTTGCCTGAAAGAGGAAATATTTGTCTTCGGAGCCATGTCAAATCTGATGCATTTCTATAGTACCTAACGTAAATTTCGTAGCCTTCAGTTATGTACTGTAAATAAATAAAAACTAAAAATTTATACCCAGGGAAATTTATGCAATATAGTTTTAAACATACATAATTCATAAGAAAATAATATTCCTTTGCAGATCTTCACTAGAATTTCGGAAACTTGTGGCCAATAAAAATACCCAAAATTAAAAGAGTGGCATGTGAATAAGCTCCAGTCCTGGTACAACTGTGGCTGGAAATTCCTCGTATTTGATCTTTAGATAGATACAAAAGAAATAACGTTCAATGTTGACCCACTGATTCACTGTTTGTGCCAATAGGATCAGAGAGACATTGGATTTTTTCCCATGTAAAAAAAGTAACCCTAAGAGGGGTACTCACATGTCATACTGAGAAATTTTATTCAAATCAGGCTATCAATAAAACATCTTGCTGGAAATGGATCCGTCATTCGAAGCTGGCAGTATGCTTTCTTTACAGATAGAGACTTGGTGGTTACACTTTTCTACAAGAATGGTGAATCCACAACTGTTGCATTGCGAAATTTTGATCCTGGAGAAAGGACTGAAGTCTCCAAAAGCCTATTTCATTGAATAGGATACTGAATTTAGTACGACGTTTTGAGGATACGTGGAGTTTGGAGATCGTTCACGAAGTGGCAGACCATCCTTGAGCGCGGACCGCTTCCATGTTGTACAAAGTGTCATGGGCTCTGGCACAAATGGAACGCTACCCACAATGGTTGATGAACGTCATGTGGATGAACTGCTCACTGCATGGTGACGTTAATACGTAAAACAGTCGTATCTGGGCGACATCAAACCCTCGTGAGTACCCGAGCCAGCCACTGCATTCTCCTCGTCGGGACTGTTTGATGTGGTTTCTCACCGCGTCTTTTATTCTGGGCCCTTTCATTTTTGAAGAGCTTGTCCTGTATCCGACAGGAAAACACGTACAGTCACTACAGCACGGTATCTTACGCTTTTGTGTGACCACGTTAAGCCTGCATTGCAGGAGAGACATGCGTTACCTGTTGTCACACCTTCATGCTGGATGGTGTCCCGCCCCCACATTTCATTTGATGTCAAGACGTTCCTGTTGGAATCTTTCACTAAAGACGGAGTGATAAGTCGCATTTTGTAAGGTTCAGTGGCCTCCAGGATCATCAGACCTTGATCCCGCAGGTTTTTGGTTGCGGGGATACTTAAAGTCTCGTGTGTACCGGGGCTCCCCAACCACTTTGGTGGAACTGAAAAATGCAATTCGACAGACAGTCGCTGCCATCGATGGCGACATGCTATACTCCGCTGTAATGGGTATACCTTGCCTATTACCTTGTACTGGTGGTAAATGTTGAACATGTGTTACTTTAAAATAAATGCACAGTCTCGTGTTATTGTGATCTGTTTGATTTCTGCTTGTGTTTGCCTGATCTCCATAAAATGTCTCGTTATGACGTGTGAGCTTCCTCTTTCGGTTACTTTTGGAAACTTTTTTTACGTGGAAAAAATTCTTATGTCCCTCCGATCCTATTGGCTTAAACAAAAATTTTTTCCTAACATTACTTCTTTTATTACGAATTTTTTAACTTTACACGAACTAAATTGCATGCTTTCTTTTATTTTTACAGGCTTTTCAGGCCAATATATGCTAAAGGTTCAGAGTATTTTATAATCCTTGAAATTTAATCAAGAATATTTAGGTATGGTGATAATCGTGACTTTTTCGACGAGAACTTGACCGCAAAATTTACAAACTTACACTATATGTAGAAAAACTGTATCGAGAGGGCGCTGCGACGCCAGTAGAGAGGGAGAATTTTTCGCTTCTAAGTTCCCCTCCTCACCCTCGAAAAAAGGGGTCATGTAACCCCGTTGGAATCCCTCACTGGGGAAGCATTTCTATATATGTTATACATTTGTTATGTTACAATAAAAACAAAAATAAAAAGTCCAATGATCGTTCCGTCTATTGTCGTAGTAAGTCAAAATTCGATAGTGGTGCATCTTTGTCTGGAAATCGTAGTCTACTATAGAAGTCGCTTTTTACTATTAAATAGTCTCAAGAACATTCGTTGTCATTCCACATTAAAAATTCATTTTCTTTAATGTGGATATTGTGCCTTTTGGTGAATCGGGATTGGTTGTGAAAGGACTATTTTTGTGCTCGTTGACCGTCTACGAAGCTTGTACAGGTCGTCGTTTAGGTTTCGATGTTTGGGGAAGAAATTTAAAGTTTTTGTTGAATTGGGTTATTGTGACATTTGTTTTGATTGTCGTTAGTTATTTTGTTATCTTTGCCATTCTGTTTTCGTTAGTTTGTTTTCGTTTAATTGAAAGAAATTGTTGTAGTTGAGGTTTCGGTTTTCTATTTTCTTGTTGTTTTGTGTTAGCGATTGTCAAAATGTCGTAATTAATAAAGCTCAAAACCAAACGTGGTGTTCATAGAGAACAATTAACAAAGATAATTGACAAAATTGATAACTATTTGTTAGAACTTTATATGAATCTGTGAGTCTGTGTTTAATGTGTGTGAGCCTTTGTTCGAACAAGTTGATTAATAAAAGTGAATTTTGAGTTTGTTGAATGAATATATACATAAATTAATTAATTATGAGGACGCAATAAGGGCTGAAGTTTTAATTGTAGATGAATATTGGGAAAAAGTAGTATCTGCAAAAATTAAGTTGCAAAATAAAAATAAATCGTTAAATTTGAAATTTAACACTGAACATAGAACCGCCGAAAACTCTTTACCATCGAAACCTCGTGTAGAAATCAGTGAAACTTCCCAATTGTCTATTGGAAAATTCTATGGAATGCCGTCTGAATTCCTTGAAATCTGGAATCAGTTTGGGCTGTATTTGCTATGGGCTAACATCGAGTTCATACCCTCTTGCAGCCCCTCGTACCATTTTGTACTATTTGAGAAAATACCAAGAACAATTGCCAGACACATCGAATCTACTCTTGAAATTGTGTCCTACGTCGACGATCTAATAGGAGGAAGAGAAAGAGTTTCAAGTGCTCTGAAAACCACTTTAGAAAGAGTAAAAAATATTCAGCGATGCAGGAAAGGTACTCAGAAAGTGGACAAACGAATTCATCTGAATTTCGTGAACTGTGGAGAAACCAACAATATTGAGATCGAACAGCCAGACAATTTTGTTCATCCCGGCTTGTCGTGGAAGGTCCTAGGTTTGGCCTGGGATCCGAATAGTGGATTTTATATATTTTTCCACAACAGAACTTGTGAAATTTATATCTCGCAGAATAGAGACTAAACGTTTATTTCGACAAATTGTCAGTAGAATCTTTGACCCATTGGATTCTGAGACCGTTCATTGTAAAGGTGAAGTGTCTACTTCAAGAACTGTGGACATTGGGTTTGAACTGGGACCAAGAATTGCCAGACAAGCTGACCCATAAGTGGCACTTGTGGTGCAAGGATGTAGAAAAGTTGACCAATGTCAAGATTCCAAGATAATTCCTTCATGTTTAGTTATAAATTTATTCATTTGAACTTCATTGGTTTTCAGATACATCGTTAGCAGCTTATGAAACCGTACTGTACTTGAGAAGTGTTTCTGCTGACGGTAAAGTAATCACAAGTTTCATGTACTCAAAGCACAGAGTCGGTAGCAGCATTAATAACTATAACCTTGCCAAGGCTGGGATTAATTAGAGTATTGTATCTGCTTGGTTGGTTAAAGAGGTGAAGGAATGCCTGAAGTTTGATGCTAATTGTTTTATTGGCGTGAATCTCAGATAACACTTTTTTGCATGTAGGGTGAATCTAGCAAATACAAACCCTTTGTAAAAAATAGGGTTGAAGAAATTTAATCTTTAACTGAACTTGGCAGATGACATTTTTGACCTGGTAAACAGAATCAAGCTGACGTGTTATCTAGGGGTATGTCCGCCGCAGACTTGGCTGAAAGTTCATTGTGGTGGTATGGACCGCCATGACTGAGACAACCACCAGAATTTTGGTTTATTGTGAAAAATTTTATTCTGATTATTTTGAATCTAATTGTGATCTTGAATTGAGAAAACATGTAAATTAATTGTGCAAATTATTGTGTTTCACAATATTATTTGGATTTGAACATTTTTCTAATTTAATGAAATTTTAAGAATAACTGCATTGGTCAAGCATTTTATTGCTAAATTAAAACATTATAATCTAAAAATTGTCCACTTACTGCAATTGAGTTGGAAATTGCAAAAGAGTTGGGTAAAATTCGAACAATCTCTAGTCTATCATTCGGAATTGCACTACTTGAAAACTGGCAAGTTTCCAAAGAATCGAAAATCTTTAGCTTAGCCCCATTCCTAGACAGTAACGGAATACTTCGTTTAAAGGGGAGGATTGAGCAGGGTGAATTCTCTGAGGATGAAGTTCATCCTATTATTTTGATTAAATCAAAAATTGTTGAATTATTGATAATTAGAGAACATAGTAAAATTTTACACGGTGGGGTGTCAGCTACTTTGGCATAAATTCGTACAAAATTTTGGATTGTGAAGGGTAGCAAAAGGTAAAGAAAATTTGAAAAGGTATTTGATTTGTCGGAAATATACTTTGAAACCTGCGAAACAGGTAACTGTTCAATTTCCAAGGACAGGATTTTGGAAAGGCCTCCATATTCAGTCACAGGCGTTGATTTCACAGCACCTGTTTACCTAAATCAGGTACGGACATTTGTAAGGCCTACAATGCTTTGTTCACATGCGGAGTGACTCGAGCAGTTCATATTGAGCTCATTTCCGACAACCAGAAGTTTATTTTGTCTTTTAGACGATTTCTGTCTCGAAGGGGAAATTATGAAGTCATCATTTCGGATAATGCTAAAATATTTAAAAACACAAATTACATTTTAGGTCAATTTTCAGAAATCATTTGAAACGAAAATTTGAAGGATTTTGTTGATATTAAAGGCGTAACATGGATATTTATTGTGCCTAGTGCCCCTGGTGGGGTGAATTTTATGAGAGGCTCAGGAAAAGTGTTAAGGATCCTTTCAAAATATTCTAGGCAAAGAATTGTTATCTTTTGAAGAAAAGATGACTATCCTCGCACAAATCGAGTGTGTTTTAAATAATCGGCCACTTACCTAAGTAAGTAATGATGTACGGTTCCAAGCCTCTTACTCCGGCTCGATTTTTGCTTCCTGGACAAAATTATTGTTATACTGTACATTGTGCTGATATTTTCAACAATGAGTTATCCACAGTGGAAAATCTAATCACAGAAAAATGTACCAATCTAGACGTTTGAAGCAAATTTTGCGTATGTGGAAGGAAAATTATCTGCTCCAATTAAGAAATGTCCATAACTTTATAGTTCTTTCTCCAAAAGACAATTTAAAGGAAGATGATGTGATCTTGTTGGAAGGGTCAGTGAAATCTAAATTACACTGCTGGCCACCCAAATTGCAACACTAAGAAAGACAAGAGATATCACAACAAAATTTATTTTGTAGATAGCATGTTGACCAAGTATCAAATGATTAAATTTATAGACTTCTGTGAAGTTTGGTTCCTGCCAAAATCAGTAGCCAGAGTAGCCGCCATTGCTGGAGATCACCGCTGCCATACGCCTCGACATTGATTCAAAGAGACTTTGGATGAGTTCTTGGGGTACAGCAGACCAAGCAGATTCCACACGTTGCCAAAGTTGATCTGCTGTGGCAGCTGAGGATGTAATCTGGGTCAATCGTAGAGCAATCATGGACCACATGTTTGCTATCGGTGAAAGATCCGGAGAGCGAGGCGGCCAGGGAAGCAATTCAATCTGGCGATTGACGAAGAACCGTTGGACAATGCGTGCCACGTGTGGTCACGCATTATCCTGTTGAAATATGGCTGTGGGCAAGCCCTGAAGGGAAGGAAGGACAACTAGCTCCAACACCTCGGAGATGTAGCGCTGGCTGTTTAAAGTACCGGCAATGCGTACTAGAGGTGTGCGAGAGTGATATCCAATACCGTCCCATGCCATAATACCCGGTGCAGGACCGGTGGGGCGGTGCATAACGCAGCTGTTCAGAATCCTCTCTTCACGGTGTCTCCAGACTCGAATGCGACCATCGTGGTGTTGCAGACAGAAGCGCGACTCGTCAGTAAAGACAATTTCATTCCTTTCTGCCGTCCACATCCTTCTGTCATCGCACCATTGGCGGCGGAGACGTCTGTGGTTCTGCGTCAAGGGTAGACAAAGCAATGGACGTCTTGCGGACAGACCACTCTGCTGTAAACGGCGTCGAATGGTACGCGCAGACACTGGATGATGCGTTACAGACTGCATGTGCTGTGCTATGGTTCGTCATGTGACTGAGCGATCCGTCACTGCCATGCGCACAATTTGCCTGTCATCACGTGAAGTGGTGCGCTGAGGTGGATGCGATCGAACACGCCGGTCCGTCGTACCCTCCTGCATCCAACGATCACATATCCGCATTACAGTTGTTTGGTTTCGTGGAACACGACTACCAATTTCCCTGAAAGATAATCCACAATCTCGGTAGGCCACTATCCTTCCTCTGTCGAACCCGGATACTTGATCAAAAGATGATCGCTGTTTTCGACGAGGCATAATTGATCGTTTTTTGAAAAAAACCACAAGAAAAACACAATTGCCGAACTTGAAATCGTCGAAATCTCCAAGCCTTAAATAGCGCTTTGAAGTGGCGCCACAGGCGCGCGTGATGTGCGTCTACGCTGAAATTCTAATTATTTGCATATCTCACCTCCGCTAATGCATGTTGTAAATTTCATGTTATTTGCATGTTTCCTTCAGGGTGTTGCATTTACAGTGATCAGCAGTGTACTTTGGCCTTTAAGAATCATCGATAAATGTTTCGTAGGTTTTCATGGATTTGTATGATATTGCATTGTTCGTACTTCAAAGTGTCAATATAAATGTCCCATATAACTCATATATCCTCTTGAATTAAATGATTAATGTTTTTTATGCTCTAATACTCTTTCTTAGAATCTGGAAGTCTTAAATTTGTTTTGAAGAACTTTGTGCTTAAATTTAGGTCTTCTTTTGTCAGTAAGTTTAAATAATATATGATCTTATATTGATGTAAATTCGATTATTTGTATTGTATGTTGAGTGTTAGTGACAATTTTATTAAGTAGTATCTATAACTTACGTATTATATTAAATTAGAGGTGAACATTTTGTTCAGGGTGGGGTGTGTAGAAAATTGTATCGAGAGGGCGCTGCGACGCCAGTAGAGAGGGAGAAGTGTTCACTCCTGGCTCTCAAAAAAGGGGGTCATGTAATCCCCGTTGAAATCCTTATCTGAGGAAGCATTTCTATATGTGTTATACATTTGTTATGCTACAATAAAATCAAAAAGTCCGAAGATCGTTGTCGCTCATTTGTCGTAGTAAGTCAAAACTCGATAATATGTAATAAAAAATGTAAGGAAAATAGAGCTAATTTTACTGTTTCTGTATATGTTCCCAATGGACATCGATTAAAACACAATTAGGAAGAATACTGTTAAAAAACCTCAACCTGTTTAATGTTGATGTTTGTTCATCTGAAGATGTACTCCCTTATTAACGCTAATTGAAACGGGGAAAAATAGGTAAAAAGGAGGAGGGATACGATAAAATTTTGGAGAAAAAAGAACTAAAAAAGATTTTATATAAAATAGTAACTCAAAATAGAAAAAAAGGAAACTAATAAAAGGAATCCTGAATGATCAGGCATAACAGACAGGTCAAAGTCTGGAAGTGAGGAGGTAGATAGATTACAGAAAATTGCTAAATAGAAACCCGAATAAATAGTTTTTTATTCCTTTTTAAGATATTCAGATGTTATTTAATTAAAGAAGTTTATGGTCTGATGTATTTAATAAATTTTTAGCTCTATTAAACGTGAAGCAATCAGAGTTCACGAGTAGAAGGAACTCTTCCTTTAGTGGATACCCAATTCATTTCCTGATACCCAATTCATTGTATATCAATAATCATTCTTGATTTTATCCTTTATCTAGGCACTATAAATATGACTTCTCTGATAGCGCTTTTTATTGATAAGATGTTAAAGCTTGAGAAATGAAAAGTTTCCAAAACGTATTTTCTTTATTATGCAAGAATTTAAATTTTCCTCTACGAAAAAAAAAACTGCAGGCAGTATTTTAAACTTTATGACTGAACTAACCGATTATTTTCAACTGTTTGAGTATAATTCATACGTCGATCCAAATCGCAATTTTTAGTAGAGTTATTTTCTATCTTTTATTTCGCTTCAACGTACGGTAATCTGGAAATTTTGAGAAATTTCTGCTTCCTTTAAATATTAAAGGCATCCTATGCTATGTAACTATAATTTTGAAAATGTTATATCAATATACTTATGTTCAGTACAATTTTCCTTTAAGTATAAAACATAACTTTAAGCTATTTAAAAATATCTTACAGTTATTTCACTGTGTCATAAAAGAAGGTATTTGTGCCAGAGAAAATGAATTTCATTAAACACCCAGGGAAATTTCAATATTTACTCTTTTTCTCTCTATATGAAAGAATTGGCTAATTTTAAGTCGTCCCGTTCTATTTACTCTCATTTCTCATTCAATGAAGAATTTCAGGTGATAAATTCTTGAACTTATAGAAAACTATTTAGCATCTGCTAAAGCAATCTGGGATTTATTTTTAATCCCATACAATCATGGTTCATCATAGAATGATATACGTTACTAATTAGATATCATTCAAAAATTTACTAAACACTTTACTAAACACAGGCCGCTTGCGGGCCTGAACAATTGTTTATGCGGCCCAGTCACAGCCAATAGAACGGTATGTGACTATCGTGTCACTTTAACCTTTTCCATACGGGGTGGGATAGCATATATCCCAAGAATACGAGCCTAAAAATGAATATATATATATATATATATGTGTGTGTGTGTGTGTGTGTATACGCTTTCGGGGATCGCTTATTAATTTGTGCAATTAATTAATGTCTGTTAAATTAAAGGTCAAGGCAAAAAGGTGTGAGGAAGAAAATATTGATATTATTGTTGTTCTTAAATTTTTTGTACTATACTTTTCGAAATATACGTACGTTTCTATGAAAATTGATTTTGAAGTTATTCTTACTTTAGCGCCCCACATATATTTAAACCTTGTTCATTTGGCCCATGTCAGCCTTTGAGTGTGACACGCTTTCTTGAATTCAAAGATCTTAAAAATCTCTTAAAGCAATTTTTAGAGGAGTAGGCTCATGGAAATGCATTCCGAAAACGAACACGGGGGCAGGGTTTAAATTATTCGTGAAGCGATGACGTCAGCGAAACCACCGTACGAGTTTATCGCTTTATCGGCATCCCATTGGCTGAAAGTAGCCCCAGAGAGACCTTCAATTCATCCTTAAGCTCTATTATTTCGAAAGTCCCTAGCAAAGAAACCCCCAAAAATCCCATTTGCGCAGTTTCCAAATTAACCGTGAAATAAGTGATGCCAGATTATCGAAAGCATTGACTTTTCCGCTGCTCATCGAACACACAGGGAGCTTTCGGGACTACCTCAAGTGCCCTTCAACCTGTGCCCACAAACCCGAAAGTGTATCATTGGTGAAGATCCCATAAAAACCGTGAGTGACGTCATATTATAGAAATTACCGATTTTTCCCCACCAACGATAGAAGAAACAAGGAACTTTCGGGACAATCGCATGTGCCCCTCGCAGAGTCGCAAGGATACTGTAATTTGCGAGATTTTTTAAAGGCCTTGGAAATCGGGGCCATATAGTCTCCGTATGACGTCATACCTTAAGAGTCCTTTTAAGACTTCCTGAAGCATTTATTAGGGCATGTTCACATAGGAGTCCGTTTCGTAGCGTTAAGGAAAAGATGACGTTGAGACAAAAATAAACCAATCATAGGCGTTAAAAATTTCGTTGCTAATCGTTTGGAGGCCTATGATTGGTTTATTTTCGTCCCAATGTCATCTTTTCCTTAACGCAACGCAACGGTCTCCTATGTGAACAGGCTCTTAGTCCCAGAGGAGTATGCTCTGCGAAATGCATCCCGAAAACGAGCACGAGGCGCAGGTTTCAAATTACACGTGAAGGCGATGGCGTCAGGGAAACCGCCGTACATGTTTATCGTCTTTTCGGCATCCCATTGGCTAACAGTAGCACCAGATTGAAGCATGTCAAACTCGCGGCCTTCACCGATTACATTTACCGACCAGGCCCAGCCAATATAACTGTTTGTAAATATCGTGTCACCTTTTGTGCCTAACGCACAGGTGCACCATTCCCCTCCCCCCACACTAGCAGCCGACTATCACATGCCAGGCCAGTAAGTAGTCATGTACAAATTGATTTGTTCGGTGGCTGTAAAACAGGTTAGATTTACCACTCGGGGAACGCTTATTAATTTGTGCAAATATTCAATGTCTGGTAAGTTAATATTCAAGATAAAAAAGATGTCAGTAAGAAAACATCGATATTATTGTTGTTCTTGATTTTTTTTGTACTATACTTTTCGGAATAATTTTACGTTTCTACGAAAAGTGAGTTTGAAGTTTTTCTTATTTTTGCGGCCCGCATAAACTTAAACCTCGTTCATTTTGGCCATGTCAGCCTTTGCGTTTGACATGCTTGCTGTAAGAGAATTCTAAGTATACTCCAGGATTTCCAAAGTACGCTCTTTTGATATCGGGGGAGCTCGCTATATTGGTCAAAAACAAGATCGACAACGTTATTCAATCGCGATAATACACAAGTCTTCGAGAGCAGTTGTTTTATTTATAAATTTCTCCTTTTACCAAGACTAAAGGATCGCTACTCCATGGTTTTAGAAAGTTTATCGGTGTATTTGTTATTTCAAATAGAGAAGCAAGTTTCATTTTTTCTTTAACTAACCACTTTCATTTCAAGTATTACTACTTTATTTTCAAAGATCTCATAGTATTTAATTTTACCCATTTGCGTGCTTGAAATATTAATCAACATCATACTGTTCAAAAAAGGTACAAATGGAGCTATTTAAAACGTATTGACAAATAAATGAAATGGTAATCTGCTTGGGATCGCCCATTTCATCTTTTGATACATCGGGGTTAAGCAAATACTCCGAGTGATTCCCAATTATCCCTTATGCCATACAAAGCCAAAATGCATTGGTGAGTCACACTCTCATATGTCCCCTTTGGTGAGAACAAGCTTGAGTGTAGTAGACAAGACGCGAACATAGATATTAGAGTTGTATTTCTTATTTAAACCTTTATCACCCAATAAACATTTAAATAACATCGAAAAAGTACTTTAAGAATTATAACTGAGATATGTTTTCAAAGCTAGCAAAAGTGTTAAAAATGTTCGATGCGAATCGTTAGCAGTTTCACAGGAAGATCAAGTAGTTTTTTTTGTTGTTTTTGTTTTGTGTGTGTGTGTGTGTGAATGGGCGTGTGTGTGTCTCAGAACTATGTCAGATAATTCGATTTATTTTAATTGTTTGGAATAATGGAGATTTTAAAAATAACTTCCAGTAAGAGGTTAGATGTTTTCAGTTTCCTTTGAATGACGAGAATTATGTGGTATCCATATCTTTCTACATCCTCTACGGCAGTGCTCCGCAACGCTGTGCAGTGGCACACTAGTGTGCCGCGAGGTGATCTGACCTGTGCCGCGGTGATTTTATCGATTATGATAATAAAAAATTAACACCGCATTATATCCACCGCATTATATAGAAAATTTTTCTAAGTAAAATATTCCTCTAACTTTTTGTTAATATGTCTTTTTCTGGGTCGAAATATACAAAAACAAAAACATGTTGTTAGCCATACATTGTATGTATGCTCGAGCGTCATATTTCTGGATTTCAGTTAAGAAAGATTATCCACAAATTTCTGACAAGGCCATTGCAATTTTGCTCCCATTTTCGAACGACATACATATGCGAACAAAGTTTTTCGACACTGGTTCTAATTGAAAATGATCATATTTAAAGAGCCTTGACCATGAACTGTAGCTTTTCTATTATAGAGCCAAATATAAAACGTGCAAATATAAAACGCACATTTAGCAAAGCAATCTCAAATATCTCATTAATAAATTAGTTATGTTTAAATTAACTTTGATTTATTAGGCTTAAGTAAAGACCAAAAACAAATTTTAATATAAAAATTTAAAGAGAATTTTTTTTATTTGTAAACTATAATTTTATATTTTTGTTCTTGTGATGGAGTACAGTTATAAATGATTTATATCAAACTTAAATGGTTATAATTATCTTGATACATAGAGCTATTTTAATGTGCTTTTTATCTAATAAAAACATATACGTATTTATTGTAATTTATATATTTGCAAGCTTTTTCCTGTGGTGTGCCGCGGAATTATCGAAAAAACATTGTTGTGCCGTGGAAGATACAGGTTGCGGAGCTCTGCTCTAAGGTACCGGAAAAGACCAACAGATATTTTGGACCATAAGACAAACGCTGAACACATATCCGCTGAACAAAATATCTACTTAAACATGCAAATGAAGATTGACATAAAATTAATCAAGTTTTTATATTCCGGGAGGTAATTTTTCACTAAATATACAAATTTGTTTAAATATTTTGTATCTATGCTTAAGATCCTAATAAAACACTGAATACATATCTGCTAAAGGAAATATCTGTTTAAACATGCAAATGAAGATGGATGTAAAAAAGTTTTTATATCGTTGGAGGTACAGAGTTTTCTTAACTAATATCAAATCAATAAGTTTTAAAATTAAAGTCTTTATGTGTGAGGATAGTCACCAAAATTGAACTCCAGCAATTCACATCATTTTATCATATCTATATCTATTTGCTCGGAATAAAAAAAGTAGACATCAGATATATTTGACCTTTTGATCTCATTTTCTTCCAATCATAAATTTGTAGTATTGCAATGTTTTATACCAACTTTTAATATAGATTAATGTAAATTAGCGCGATTTATTTCATAAATGGGTTGTAAAGATCAAGTTAAGATGGAATAAAAATTCATGCTCATAAATATCTTTCGTTTATCAAATTTTATAAGAGGAAATTTCATAAAGTGTGTATATTGCTGTTCTGAGTCATTCTGTTTACAAATCAAAATGAAAGGAATGAATGAGTTTAAAAAACTGAAACTAGACAATGTACTCGTAAGAGAAGTTAATATTAAGGAAAAAAAGGAAATGAGACATGTCAGGGGGTAACATCATTATGCAAAGGAAAATAAATTAGACTTGATTGTTACGAATTATATCGTGAATCACATGTGGATCCTTTCTTTAATAACAAAAACTTATTTATTATCTCATTTATTACTTGATTTGTTACACTCCAGAGAATTCTAACAGCTAAATAGACTAAATAGCTAACAAATGTACGCAATACAGCGCCCACACCGTCAACGAGAGATTTCGAATCAGGATGGGCTTCGTAAATTTACCTAGTATTGTAGTCTTCAATAGAATATAGAAAAATAGAAAAACAGATATAGAAACATATTAAGAAAAAAACAAATATAGAAAAATAATTTTGACAAGATCTACAAAGAGAACCATATGCAGGGTGTCCGGGCTAAAGTATCCAAAGTCATGGCTTATTTTTACGGAACTACCCATTAGAATTTTAAAAATCATTTAAATACAAAGACGTTCCTCACCAAGTTTTAATATCAATCATAGATTTAGATCATGGATTTTGATGTGTGCACCTTTTGTAAAGCTTAAATGGTAATCCAGTTCTCTCCAAGTGTTTCGTAGCATATCAGGAGTTATTACACGAATTGCTTGAATGATACGCTTCTTAACTCATCCACAGATTCAATTTTTTATTTATACACAACGGATTTCATGAATCCCCAAGCAAAAAAGTCATATAACTCTTGTTATGTTACAAAACACTTGGAGAGAACTGGATTACCATTTAGATGTTAATCGTGCTGCAAAAGGGTGTACACGTCGAAATCTAGGATACTGTTGTGAAGGATTCGCAATTGGGACATTTTGACTCTTCCAACAGTATATGACATCGCCATTTTTCCAGCAACGCTTTTAATGGGTCCGCACAACGGCCATATTGGAGAAAGAGGGCGTGCACCTACACCGCGTTCTGATTCTTTAGGAAGGGAGGAAGAGAATTCCACGAAGAGACAAGGGACATCCAATTTTGAGAAAATAAAATACCATGTGGTCAATCGTGGGAACTGTCGAATCCTCCTGCCCACGAATTATGCGTAAGAAACAGCAATAAATTTACGGCAGACCAACCTGGGGAGGAGCCAGTGCTAAAAGGGGAAAAAAGAGCCCCGAGTTTTGTTCGCGAGACATGAGGTAGAAGAGATTCGATGTTCTTGAGCTGTGGCAAAAATCCCTGACGGACCACGAGGAGGCAGATGAAGGGTCCCCGATAAAGCCATCAGCAACGGAAGCGCCTCCGAGATGTCCGTCCCGACTCCCCTGCTACCGCAACCCCGAGACGTGTCGCATCATTACCTGCACCGAGTGCTTCTGCAACCGCAATAACCAAGGTTGGTCAATACCCCCTAAAATAGTGCTTACATAGACGAACTGGTAACTTATTTTATTATGTAATGATTCTCCCACAGGGAGCAGATAAGATGTGGTCTTCTATTATATATAGATATAGCCAAGAATTTGTTCATGCAACGTACATTGTTATTCTAATTGCTGAACATTTATGTAAATAAACTAAATATTTATTTTATTTGTAAAGACGTATAGTTTGGTTAGTTATCATTGGAGTTCATCTTCCAATTTTGAACACAACGCAGTGGGGTATCTCTAGTTCCCCTCATAACAGATACTATAATCGAAATCTATGATTGATATTAAAACTTGGTGATATGTTCTTTCTATTTAAATAAATATTTTTAAATTCTAATGGGTAGTTTCGTAAAAATAAGTCATAACTTTTGGATATCTTTCGCCGGGACACCCTGTACTTTACAAGGCGTTTTTGGTGAGGCCGTCTTATCATATCGTGGTGTTTGAACTGAACACACCAATTTGAGTTATACTTATGTTCTTTAATATAAAATCTACTGATTGAATTAAAATTAATGAATTCTGTCTCTTGACTTAGATTGAATCGTTTCGCTGATTTCTTTTTTTGTTTTGAATGGATTTGCTTGAAATTTGAATATGTCATTAGTACCATATATATATAAAAGTGGTTAAAATTTAAAGATGAAATATTAATAATTTATGAATTATTAATTATTCATTATATCAAAAATTGGCTTAATTAAAAATGTTCCATGCATATTTCTTTTGCATATAATATGTTAATTTTTATTTACAAGATACCTTATAGAACTAACAATGAAACTTATTGCTTATTTTAAGTATTCATTAAAAGCATAAAGAGAAAAAAATAATAATAGTGAAACACCCTATTCATTACGCAAAATACCTATAAATCATCTTTTCAAGTATAAAATTTAGAAATTCTGAGCTACGAAGCAAAATTTTTTTCAATAAGATTTATTTGATATACAGTTAAGTATATAAAACTTAAATTTTAAAGCAATACGATAATTAGAAATGCGCCTGGAGCAGTTTGAATATTCGTATGACATGAAAATTTTTATTTTGAGAAAAACACATTTAAAGTTATTGCTATTAGTAACCTCATAATATCTAAATTAAATACAAATGCCTATAACTAGGAAAGTAATTACAGAAATAAAAAATTATTTTTGCAACACGTTCCTACTCGTCAGTAGTTTCACAATTCAATAAAATAAAAAAATCGAATTTTCGAACAAATTTCACTATTTTGAAAGTCCACTGTCCCCTTAATTTTTTTTCAGATCAGACAATAACAGATATTAAAGGGCATATAGTGTGTATAATTCCCCCATTTGAAAGACCTAATATTGAATATTTGGAATGGATGAGTGTTCTATTTTACATAGTTATATCCACAGGCAAACTGTGGTGTATTTTCCTCCATGTTACGCATAGTGGAAATGTCTCGAGTAACTATGTTTATACATTAAAAAAATTGAAATAGAGATGGTTTTGAAATCATCTTTGTAGTATCGTTAATTTGTTGCCGAAAACGAATCATTGCTTTAGCAATCATGTAGGCCATTTGTAAGTTATCACTCTATGGAGAGAAAAGTATGAAGAAAGTAAGTTACTGTTTTGCAGTTCTTAAGAAGTGAAAGGAACAAATTTTTGTTAAAAAGTAGGATTTTGTGCAAAATACCCCCTAAAAGTACTCAAAAATGAAGTCTCAATTTAAATTTGGGCCCATCATACTTTTTCTATACTCTGTCACATGACAGCAATTGAAAGGGAAAATATTTCCCTAAAAATATAAATTCTCACATCATTTGTGTTGATGTGTGATGCGGTAATAAAATACAAATATAATATTGCACACATTTTATAAGACACACATTAAGAAAACAACTACAATCTGGCAACGCGGACAGATACATTACATAGACTATAACGGAACATATCGTTTCAGTCGTTAGGCGGCGTTAACAGATTGATCACGCGGGTATTGGCAACTTTGCGATTCCAATTCTAGCGCCAACAATTTGGTTACCTTCTAATTGCGCAACACACTCTCTGCAAATATTTAGAAATATATATTTTGGACAAATGCATGTAAATGAATCCTATTTCATTTTGTTTCGAATGAAAGAAATGGGATAAACTTCTATTAATTCTAGAGGAAATGAAAAGTAGTCAATTTGTATCATTTAAACTATGTACGGAGTTTTTATTAAAATTCATACTTTTTAGAAAGTACCCGGTTAATTTTTTAAAAAAATAGTTAGGACCCATAATTTTTCCTCTAATTAAATAAAATTATTATTTTATGTATTCGAAAGAGTTATTTTTTTAATTATTTTTTTTGGAGATAGTATTACTTGAAGCAGTACTGTAAATTTAGAAATATGGAAAGTAACAAAATATAAAATTATAGGAAATTTATTAAGTTCATTTAAAATAATTTATCTTGTTAAAAAAGCTTTATTTATTCCTTTGTACCGGAACAACAGTTCTCACGAGAAAAGTAATGCTATACGTTGTTTTTAAAAAATGGATATTGTTTTTTTTTTAAATTCCTAAACCTGTATTTCTTACAGTCTTTGACAATATTTTGTAAATGATACGAGACGTTATCCTCTCCCAAAATAATTATGATAAATTATTATGTATGAATCATAACAACGTTTTCAATAATGAAAAAAAGTGCGTGGTATAAATATGGTAAGAGAGTGCTCTTAAGTACCAGATTTCAGGCTTTTTGAAGTTTAGAAACATAAAGATAGCTAGTTTATTTTTAAAAAAACTACTTCTTTGAAAGTATTTGCCTATGAATTTATAATTGTTCATTAATAAGAATTTGGTCTTATTTTGAAATAATTTGAACTTTTTAGAGAATTTATTATAAACGGGACTTTTGCGAGATTGGAGATTCAGCGAAGTATGTCACTAAATAAACATTTACTCAAATCCCTTTTAAACAAACAAAAAATACTGTCTTATTAAAAAAAAGTTAGACATTCTTTAATATTCGAAGTGAAAACAAATGCCTTATAACAAGTATGAGATAGATAAATACTGTAAAATTAATGGCTCATTTTTCTTGAAAGAACAACAGTCAGCTTCCTTTACTTAACACTGCAACTCGATATTTGTAAAAAAAAGTCGAAAATTGTTCTCTCTTGAAAAGCGGAAAAGAAGAATTCGACGACTAACGACTTCCAACGTTGACTGGGAGCTATTGAAGAATCATGGCATAGTTCTGAAGCCAAAGAAAATACCTGTCCGCATTATTTATGATGGCATTAAAAGACGGTAAGAAAGATCAATTTATCACTTGGATATCGGAGGAAAAAAAAGCCGGATGAAGACACTCTAGAGTTTGAAAGATCTGTTGGCACAAACTGCTTTCAAATTTAAGGTCACTGGAGCTGGAATAAAACTTTAACGGAGCAGAACAATTTAAAGTACCTTTTGTATTAAAAGCATTTTTTTCATCAGATCAGTAACTAGTATTAAGGCATCTAAGGATAACAGAAATAAAAGATTGAATTCTTTTTAAATTTCCTGAATGTGTGTCAAAACTTAAGTCACTTTAATGTCATGCGTATTGCGAGTTCGTCTTAACTTGTGACATGTCTGGAATGCAGGCAAAATATATTGAAAATGTATCATTCTGTTAAAAGGGGTTCTCTGCACAAAATCATTTTTTCTTATTTACCCTCATTTTTTAATAATATTTTTCTCTCGGATTTGTCATTTTTTATAAAGACCAATATGCATATAAAAATACTTAAACAATAGAATTTTTTTAAACCAATTTTAATATTGAAGCACGTTTAGTTCTTTATGTGCGTGCCAAACAAATAGATAAATTTCTTCTAAGGATTTACAAAAAATTTGTTTACAAAATTTTTAATCCCTTCGAAGCGTAAAAAAATCCTATTTTTCGGAGTAATTTTTCTTCGGTGAAAATTTTATCGTGATTTTGAGTCTAAATAAAAAAATCCTGAAGACAGTTTGATGAAAATAATACAAAGAAAAGCACCCACACATGAGAGATACCTTGAGGGTTTGCTTCGATTATTCTTTTCAAAGATCAAAAACCGTCAAAAATTCCAATCCGAGGTGAAATGGCTTAAGGTAAGGATACGCATAAACCAAAAGTATCAAAATGTAGTGTCTGAGAATGCAGCTCTCCTGTGAGGATAATTTGTGTTTTTTAGTTAAAATCTAGATAATGTGTTATAGGCCTAGATAATAAAACTGTCCACTTCTAAAGAATTTCATCTAAAGGCTTCTAAAAGTTGAAATCTTCTCCTGATTGAAAAAATTAATGCACTGATGTTACCCTTCAACCAATACTGCGTTTATATAGTTTTTTACCTTTATTAGAATGTTCTTAGTGAGAATCTCTTAAGGGGACTCGGTACCCTTATATTGATGAAATATCGATTTTTTCAATTTTTTGTTTAAAATAGACTTTGACACCTCTAGTATATTGGTACAAAGTTTTAAGTTGATCTGACGATTGTAGTGTATCAAAAATACATTTTATTATCTTAACAGCCATTAAATGCCACGCCCACTTCAGTGTTTACATTCCTTTTACTCTGAAATTTCCTCCCTGAATTACAAATATATGCGTAATAGAAAAAGCATGCGTTTAACTGTGAAATTAACTCTTAGTAGATCGTTGTTTACATGTGCTACGCTATTTTCAACTTGTGATTCGGTTAATTTATTGTTTTAAAAAGTCTTTTTCAAGACTAAATCTTCTTGATTTTCCTTTAATTCTTGCTTATATATTTACCAATAAGTGATTATTCAGTTTTCTAACGATTTTTTATATTAATAATTGCATTATTTATATTAATATGGTTAGTCGATAGCGTAAAGCACATTCATCTCGTATGAACAATAAAAGGTGGTGCTCAACGAAAGATGAGATTCCAGGTTCCAGCAGTGCCACAAATGTGATAAATTCAAATCTCAGACTCCAGAATACATCTATTATTGATGATATTATTAAAGACTCTAATTCTGAAGATTATTATGGTGAACTTTGCTCAAATCAGTAAGTTATTTTTGAACTTGAAGTGTCCAGCCTGTGAAATGCAAACATTAAAACTTGAGCTAGGCACAAAATTGGGATTCTCATACAATCTGAATTTAACTTGTGATTCTTGTGATAAGAAAGTAAATTCTATTAACTCATCTTGTGAAAGAAATGGCAATACTATACCTGACATAAATTTGAGAGTAACACAAGCTTTTTTAGAGACTGGAAAAGGATATTCAGCCATTGAAAAATTTTGCATGGTCATGAATATCCAACCTTTTTCATCTAGAACTTTCAACAAATGTGTAAAAAGTTTAGATTCTGCATATGCTGCTTCACTGAAAAATGTTTCAACGAATGTGCATGATGTTATTAAAAGGACATATGAAACAATTTCCCTAATTCTGATGAAATTAAGGACATATGTGTCACGTTTGATGGTACGTGGTTTAAACACGGGGGCATACATCACTTATAGGAGTAGGATGTGTAATTGACATTCATACGGGTATGTCGTAGACTTCGAAGTAATGAGTAAAGTATTGTCGTCACTGTTCTGTAGCTGAAAGAGAATTTGGTACATCTAGTGCTGAATTCAACATATGGTATGAGGGTCATAAAAGTGCTTGTGACAGAAATCATAGTGGAACATCAGGAGCAATGGAAATGGAAGCTGCGTTGATCCTTTGGAAACGATCTGTTTCTTTAGGCTTCCGATACACTACATTGTTGTCTGATGGTGCTTGCAAAACTTTTAAATACTTATCGGAAAGAAATGTTTATGGTCCTGATGTCAAAATAAAAAGGAAGAATGCGGTAATCATGTCAGCAAGAGATTGGGAACAGCTTTACGGACAACTGTGAAAGAATGGCGTGCTCGAGGTGTTACCTTAGGTGGAAAAGCTCATGGCAGTTGAGTGAAACAACAATAAAGAAACTTACTGTGTACTATCAAAGAGCCATCTTGCAAAACAAAGGTGATGCTACTGGTATGAAAAGAGCAATATATGCTACTCTGTATCATAGCATTTCCACTGACAAAAAACCTCAGCATTCCAAGTGTCCAGTTGGTGTCAATTCCTGGTGTTTCTATCAGGCTGCATTGGCTAGAGGTGACAACCCAGGGAGTCACAAATTAAGAGTAGGTACCCCAATAAATGAAGCATTTCTTCCAAAAATTTTACCCATATATCAACGGCTTGCATCTAGTGAACTTTTGGAAAGATGTGTATGTTGTGGAACTCAAAATGCTAATGAGAGTTTGCACAGTGTGATTTGGGCAAAGTTGCCCTAAAGAAATATTTGTAATAGACAACGAGTAAAATTATGTGTATCAACAGCAGGTTTGTGAGTTCAATATGGGTACAATGCAAACAATAAGAGGAGTACAAATGTACTAGGAATGAATGTTGGTCATTCCACGAAAAAACTTGGTATTATGTTGGATTCACGAAAAGTTTTGTTTCGGAAAAGGCGTAAGAATGCAAAGTACCAACTTGCTCGTAAAATAATTAAAAAAGCTATTCGTAAAGAGAACAGCTAGCCAGAAAGAGAGAAGGCCTTACATATTCAGCTGGATGTTTTTAAAATTATCATGTGTTATGAGTGAAGTTTACGTACTCTGTTGATGGTGAAACATTGCAACTTAAATTTTCAAACTCTGAACGAAACTTTTAATTAATGCTATAAATTTTATTATAAGTGTCTTCTAATACATATTTATAAGTATTTCATGCATTTAAAAGTAATTTGAATACCTGTTGCAATAAAAAACACTATAAGAAATATATTTAAATTGTATTCACATTTTTCACCAGTTTTCTCGTCATTTCTGTTTGGGTAAGTTTTAAATGAAAGCCTCTAATTATAACTAAATGTTCACCTATTCAAATAAAATGGCTATAATTTTCAAGATATATAAGTAGTAACATAATAACATTAATATTAAGAAAACTGGAAGAGGTTTTTACAGTGTTTTCAGTGCTTAAAATCTTTAATTGATTTTTCTCAGTTTGCTGTTTTTTGACGTATTACTGTGTTTAAAGCAAAGTGACATCTACAAATATATGTCAAATGACTCCAATATTTTTTTGTGGCTTCAATATAATGTACTTAATAAAACTATGGATGGATTTTACAATATAATGAAAAGAAAAAAAATGAAAAATGAAATGTTGAGGAAACCATGCTTTTTGCTGCGATTTTGCCTGTATTTGTATATTTCATTTTTTTTTTCTCAGGAAGTAATTCATTAATTGTAAAATCGATCCATAAAATTATAAAGCATAATGTCATACACTTCCAAAAAAAAAATCATGTTAGAATTTTGAAAACTAAAGGAGAAAAATAATTTTTAAAATTCTTTAATTTTTTTGAAAAAAATTAAATTTCTCAATTTTTACTCACAAAATGATTTTTTTTTCTTGTTAAAATCAGTTTGTATAAGTATTACCTATAATAATATCTGTATACTATAGATAAACATACTTTTGGAAAAAAATTTCTTCAAAGGGTACCGAGTCCCCTTTGATAAAACTCTATTTTACTACATCGACATTTCCTGAGAAATATTATAATAGTTCTGAGGGAAAAATTCATACCTTAAAAGACATTTTATAACCTGAAAATGATTTCTTTTGAATAATTGAATTTGGGCTGCAAGAGTTGGTAATGCCTTTCTGTTAATTCATATTTAGTTTCGATTGTAAACTGTCCTGAAAAATGTTAAATGACATTAATACTCGGTGAAACTAGATTTACCCGGTCTAAGAATTTATGGGAAGAAAAATTGGTATGGTTTAATATGATCCTCTTTCATTTTACACATTGGAATAAATAAAAAACTATTCAAAAAGTATATTTTGATGAGTTTGATTAGCTTATTCTGGGATATCTTGAAAATCTTTGTTCAAATCGCAGATTTTATTACATGAAGGCATAAACCAGATGGCATAATGCTCGTCTGCACATAGGTTTAAAAGTGTTTAGCATATATTAAGGCCTTTGTTTCGATAAAAAAAATAGCGTTCAGAAAAAATGCTCCACTTTTTAAGAGATGGATTACACCTTTATCCTTACTATGCCTGGTATTTCGAATTAAAGGTGCACTTTGTTTTGAAAGGAATCTAAATAATCATGTTAGTGTACGATAATGGTTTCCATGTTACTCTACATACTAAGAATAAGTCAAATGTGAATAATAATAAAATATGTATTCACCAAACTAACTGATTTCTAATGCAGAATCGCATAATCCTTTTATATAAACAAACAAAAGCATTTCTGATTGCTTCGAAAAACAAAAGTAAGTTATTTTTTCAACTACTTCCATGATATGACCGAGAGCTATAGGTAGAGACCTAACACATAATCCTCAAGATAGAGGAAAAACAGCCATTTGTCTGTATTAAATGAGCTTAAAAGAAGATTTAACTTATCACCTGCTGCCAGAGTTCTAAACAGTTACTTCGAAAACAATGGACGTGATGAGAACAGGAGGGAAACTTTTCTATTGGTAATTGGAATGGAGTACGGTGCATACTGATTTAATTGCTTTATAATTTTAATACCTTTTACTGAGTTTAAATTAGTTTTAAACACAATTATTAGCATAATTATTACAACCTCGGAACACAAAAGCAACACTAATTTTGCAAAAATTCCTCTATTTTCTTTCAATAGAGTAAAAAGAAATCTTGAAATGGATATATGTTAAAGAAATTTATTACTTTAAAGTTATAAGTTACCCCCAAAGCTTATGTTTCATACTTTTGAGGAATTTCTTATGTGAAGGCATTAAAAAGATTATAACATCATTCTCAGCTTGGAGTCGTCCTGAAGATGTCCATCAAGATGAGAAGTTTTCTGGGGATCTGCACGTACTATAGAAGATTCGTGAAGGGATTTCCTAACATCGCACGACCCCTCCATAGACTCACAGAGAGTAAACAAAAGTTCGTGTTGTCAGCAGAATGTGAGGATGCATTTAAGAAACTAAAGGAGGCATTAACATCTGCGGCTATCCTGTCGTATCCTCAAACAGAGAAACAATTCATCCTGGATGCAGATGCGAGCAACGAGAGTTTTGGCGCCGTATTATCCCAAGAAATAGACGGTCAAGAACATGTCATTGCATATTGGAACAAGTGCATTTCGAAAGCGGAGAGAAATTTTTGCTTCACCAGTAAAGAGTTGCTCGCAATTGTAAAAGCCGTGGAACACTTACATTACTATCTGTACGGTCGAAAGCTTCTGCTCCGAACTGACCATGCGTCTTTGACCTGACTATTAAATTTTAAGAACCCAGAAGGACTGATAGCCAGATGAATACAAAGACTCCAGGAATACGACATTGAGATTCGTCATCGTAAAGGTTCTTTGCACTTGGAAATCACTTCACATTTGTAGGAATCACTTCACATTCGGAATGACGTTTTATTCAGAAAAGGGGAATCTGATGACGGTAAACATCTAGGTGTCTACGTTCTTAAAGAACTTCATAGTAGTCCAACCGGAGGCCATTTCGGAGTGACTAAAACCTTGCAGAAGGTTCTGGATGGCTTTTTCTAGAACAAAGCGAGAAATGACGACGAGAAGTGGTATCAATCCTGTGACGCCTGGGCGGCCCGTAAAGGACCGAAGACACGCAGTCGAGTAAAAGCTTCATCGGTACAATGCAGGAGCACCCTTTGAACGAATTGCTCTCAACATTCTAGGGCCTCTTCCACGGACTACTGATGGCAACAGATACATCATTGTTGTCATGGACTACTTCAGAAAATGACCTGAGGCTTATCCAATCGACTTAAGGACTTTCGACGTAAGGACTTCGATGTAAAGGACTTTCTCCCAAGTTACAGTCGAGTTGTATGTATTTATTGGCTTTATGAAGTATGTATTTGTTTTCATACGTGTCCATTTTGCCTTAATTTAGTTGTGATTTTATTGCTTAGTTTTTTATTATGTATACAGTCTATTCTATTATTTATTGTAGAAGGTTCGATTTAACCGAGTTTGAATTAACGAGCGTCCACTGTATATATGCAAAACGGAGAATCTGATTCGGATGAGTTTTTTGCGCATGAGATACAGTCATTCCTTCCTTCCATTTCAGACTTTGGGAAGTTTCATTTGCCAACCAACAAGGCTGGGATACAGCACTGTCTTGAGCAGCCAGGTCAATCAGAGCCCCTTCAACCTAGGACTCCAAATTTCTGGACGGTGGTGTCATCGTTCACTGTCTGCCCACTACTAGTGTAGACACCTTCAATCAGTATGCTGATAAGATATTTTTACCTTACCTTCATAAGCAACTGGAGAACGCCCAAAGGTTAGATGTTGTTTGGGACACCTACATTCCAGACAGATTAAGGAGTCTACCAGAGAAAAAAGGAGGTGAGGGGATTCAAAGGAAAATATCTGGCAACACCAAACTGCCACAAAATTGGATGGGCTTTCTCCGGAACTCAGGGAACAAGGAGGAATTGTTCAATGTTTTTGAATTCCAAAGTTGTAGAGTTCAACTGGCCACCAGGCAAAGGCGTATATGTCACAATAGGTAAAGCAGTCACACAAATCAGTTAGAACACACCCATGGAAAACTGCAGTCGTGAAGAGGCAGACACGAGGCTTGTGGCTCACGTACTCCATTCGCTACAGCAAGAGGCAAAGAGTATCCTTGTGCGTACTGTAGATACAGATGTGATTATCCTCCTTTCTGGAGCATTCTATGAACTAATAGTGACTTAATCTTTGACTGATATCTGGGTGGTCTTTGGCATGGGCAAGCATTACAGGTTTTTCAACATCAACGCCATCTGTACAAGCTTTGGGGAGCCAAAATCACGAGCACTACCTTTGTTTCACTCTTACTCTGGTAGCGACACAACCTCCGCCTTCAAAGGTAAGAGTAAGAAGTCCATTTGGGAAGCATGGTTATCATTTCAAGACATCACTCATGGCCACTCATCCATTCCAACTCCTCTGAAACTCTGACTCTGAATACTTAAAAAAGCTGAAACGACTGACTGTTGTTCCATATGATAAAACCACTCCTCTCAGCAGTATCAACCAGATAAGAAAGAAGCTTTTCTGTCAGACTAATCGAGCAATGGACAAACTTCCACCGACTGAGGATGCTCTTCTACAACATATCCGAAGGGCAGTTTATCAAGCTGGTATTTGGACGACCAGCACATAAACACATGAAGTGATTCCTTCCCCGCAGGATTTTACTTGGTATAAGGTTTCAGAGTCATGGGTACCAGTTTGGATGCCAATACCAGAGGTTTCCCGATCATGCGGGGAATCGATTAAATGTTCTTGCAAAGGAGACTGCAACAACTGCAAATGTAGGAAAGACAATCTGGACTCCTCACCACTTTGAAAGTGCAAGTGTAATTTGCAAGTGTAATTTATTATAACTCTTGCATACTGAATTCTATTGAAGGAATACCTATAATTATTTTGTTTTATTTTGGGAAAACTTATTAGCGTTATAGTTGTACTCATAAATTACTGTAATAAATGACATGGATATATTTTATTGTATTTTATTTAATATGTAGGCTACCCTAAGTTAGGTTTGTAGTGTACTTAGTTGGCTTAAAGCTGTAATTGGAAATTAACAGTAAAATAGATTGTGTTAAAAGTGATATTTGTCGTACTTGTCGGCGATTTTGGATTTTAGTGCCGTGCATGAAAATTTTTTACCAATTTCAGAGAGCTCCTAGGCTAACATTTATTAGTATACCCTAAGGTACCTCACACAAAATTTGGTGCTTTCATCCGCTAGATAACTGTAATTTCATTAAGCCACCGGACTATAAGCCCAAATCTTGAATTTGCTGCAGTTGACAGGTAGGCGCTAAATGGAGGAATGAAATGGACTACTTGATTGGTGAGTTTCAAGGGAAGTAACATATGGTATAATCTACTATAATTATTTCGGCAGTTGGACCTCAGTTACTTTGCGATACGGGCATGGAAATGCTTGTTGAATGCTTTAATACGGCTAAAGGCAATATTGAGTTTGGCGTAGATAATTATGTTTACAAAAAATAAAAAATAAAAGGAATGCTAATGGAACAGAAATTGTTTATGCAAATTGTATCAATAAACGCAGAGAAGGTTGCAAAGGGTGAATAATAATACTTAAAAATGAGTCTGTTCAATTCAGTCAATAAGTCTTGCAGAGGTGGCGTGCAGGTGGTAAGCACTTTCAAACATTTTCAAATTAAAATTTTAACAATCAATCTAAATATACATAATAATAAGTATAAATTGGAGTAATTCAAAATTTTTATAATTTATTTACATACCTACATACAATAAGGATCACAAGTATTTTAATTTTCAGGCTCTTTTATGCCAGAACTATGGAACCAGCATAGGGACTTCGGTACCCGCACTACAAATCATATTAATGGTTGGCATCATGCCTTAAACCATGCAGTTGGAAAATCGCATGTTAATATTTTTGAATTCATAAATCAAGTAAAAATCCAACATGCGAACACTGAGAATCAAATGGCATTATTGGATGCAAGCAATAAACCACCTAGAGTGAAAATACAATATTTGAAAAGTAATGAAAAAAATGATGTTACTCACAAGTGACTATAATAACGAAGAAATAACACTGCAAGCATTTATATATGCCGTTCGTAATTGTTTTGTATTTATTATATTAATAAAACATGCTTTAATTTTAGTGTTAAAGCACCTTTATATGTATATGTATATACAGAGGATGTTCGCACATTTTTTAGACGATTTTGGTAAGCGGTAATAAAAAATCGTTTACTACAAAAGAAATAATTGCAATTGTACTATGTTTTTAAAAGTCAAAATAATCGTCTGCGGCTTGAAAGTTTTGTTTTTATTAAAAATGGCGTTTTTAATAAAGCAGTGGTTCGAAGGCTACATTTATGCTCTTTCCGAAGAGAAATATGCATACTCCGTTATCCAAAAACTATGTGAGAGTCATGGTTTTGTGATATCTAAAGCGTCGATAAGTAATATTGTCAACAAGAAAGGAAAAAAAACGTCAAATGGAGCCTCAAGTGGGACAAAAATTCCAACAAGTATCCAAGGAAAAAAACGGACATCTTCGACTATTGCAAAGGTACGTTGTTTAATGTTAAAAGAAAATCCCCCTAGTCAAAGGACAGTTGCAAAATCATTAAAATGCTCGGTGTCCACTGTAAACAAAATGATAAACGTTGATTTTAAATCTTAAGAAAGCGAAAAAAACGCAATGTGCATCGTCTTCTTCAAATTATATCGCTGAACGCAGGACACGCTGCAGAATTCTATATGAGAAACACTTATCCAAAGAAAATGAAAAACAATTGTCACAATAGATGAATCATGGGTGTATTTAAATGATTGCAACAAAAAAAGAGCCATTTATATCATAAAAGGGGAGAAACAAATCTAAGTACATGGTTCAAAGAATCGAAAGAAAGTTTTTCTAAGGGATTCATGATTGTTGCTGGTTTTTATTATAATGGCAAGTTAAAAATAAAGAGAGTGGAAAAAATGTCAAGATTAACTCCAAATACTATCAGGAACATATTTTATCGCCAATTTTTCTGAATGAAATACCATCGCTTTAACCCACAGTGCCATCAATCTGTGAGACTCCATCAGGACAAAGCTAGCATTCACACATCAAAATCCACTGTAAATTTCCTAAAAGAAATGGAACAAAAAACTGGTATCAAGGCCATACCCTTCACTGATATCCCTACTAAATCTCCCGATGTATCACCTATGGATTTTTGTGCTTTCGGACTTTTAAAATCTGCATTATCCAAACGTCGTCCCAAAACCCTTACAGGATTCTGGAAAGCTGTTCAGGAGGAATGGGATAGAATACCTCTTCTGACACTTCAGAAGGCATTAGTATCCTGGAAATTGCGGTGTCGAAAGATAGTTCAGAATAAGGGATGTCAAATAGAACATTTAAAACACAAGAATTTTATGTAATTTAGATTTGTGAATACAATATACGTCGTCTAAAAAATGTGTGAACAGCCTCTGTATATAGTATATATATATGTGTGTGTGTGTGTATTTCTTTAATATTCGGAGCTCCGATTCATTAATATTTCGGAATTCAAGCTCCCTGGAATTCGGGTTTTCGGAGAGTCACCTTTTTGCCAATGTGTGGCACGGAAAGTATAATCTGATTTCTCTTTTTAATTCACCTTGTGCGGTCAGAATAAATTTGTTGCATTCAGTTTTCTTCATTATCATTTTAAATAACTTTGTTGGCAATGGTATTAAAAAAACTGTTAGTGGTGAAGAGTAGTTGACTTTTTTTAACTCATAGGTAAATAGACGATAACAAAACAAGAATTTATCAGTTACACTTTAAATAGTGAGGAAAGGTTGCAAGAATATTTCTTTTATACAGAAGGTCGTTCGTACTTAAGGGAAACAATTTTGTAATTCATTTTTTTTCGTTTGCATTTTGAGATACGAATTTGGCAACTTCAGAATAATCGTCTGCTACTGTTTTGTTTTGATTGGAATGTAAAATAAAAGATTTGTTTTGAAAAGGCTCCTAAAATTGATAGATGGCTCGAAGGTTACGTAACTGCGATTTATGAGGAGAAATATTCGTATCAACAAATTATGCAATGGTGTAAAAATCGTGGTTATGGCATTTAAAAAAGAGTATTTATATTATATTAAATTTGAAAGTAAAAACATCTAACTGAAAGTAAAAATGAAAACATGACCGCGAAACCTCATCCTAAGACTGTTCGAACGCAAGTAAATATCAAGAAAGTGAAGTCTCTGATCCTAAAAGAAAATCCGCCGACTCAAAGATCCATTGCATCGAAACTAGGAATGTCTTCTAGCACTGTAAGTAAAATCATTCATAAAGATTTGAAGTTAAAAAAAGATGTTTAAACATAAAGTTCATCTGCTTTTGCCAAATCCTATTGCTGAAAGAAATACAAATTGAAGAAAATTATATGAAAAACACCTAGCTGCTGAAAATTGGAAATTTGTGGTAACACTCGGTGAGACATGGGTGCATTTAAGTAACTGTAATAAAAAAATCAATTTTCTATTGCTCAAATGACGGGAAAGACTGTGCGAAATGTCTTCGTCAGTGTACAGAAAAGTTCCCAAAAGGATTCATGATAGTTGCAGGATTTCGTTACAACGGCAAATTAAAAATCAAAAAAGTCTCAAGTAAAGCCAAAATGAATTCACTCTACTACCAGCAGAATATTTTACAACCCATTTTTGAGGAAGAAATTCCAGCCATATATAGAAAGGTCATTGATAAATTTGAGCTTCATATGGACAAAGCCCCTAGTCACATGTCTAAATCAACTGCCGCTTATTTAGCAAAGAAAGAATCAGAAACAGGAATAAAGTGTATCCCATTTAATGAAATGCTTGTAAAATCACCTGACGCTTCTCCAGTGAACTTTAGCGCTTTCAGTTTAATAACCTTCCAGCAGTCGCACTCTCTATTCCAACGGGAAAGTTCGCGTATATTTCCCAGATACGTTCTTGTAAAATATAAATTTTTAAGAGTTTAATTAGTGAAATTATGTTGTAATTAGTTAAGAATTAATAAGTACGCTTTATTTAAACAAATGTTATTTAAATTACAAAATTATTCCTTTATTTAAAGAAACAGAAACAAAGTAAATATAAATCATGAAAACAATGTAAATTGACCAAAGAATTGTTGAAATGACGTGAAAATAAAATAAAGGAAATTGTGGATAATCCTACTGAACCATTTCCATTTGTAATATAAAGGTATAAACATAATATAAAAGAAAAATAATTTCAACTTGGATATAAAAAGGAATAAATTGGACTTTCTAGTGATTGAGTTGCAGTCTGGGCATATGAGTGTTCCAGATGAACCTCGTGATCATAGTGTGACAGGGCATGAATCTTTTCGTTCTCCGAAGTCGCTTTTTCAGCGCCTAGTTCTGCTTTGCTTTCATTTTTAGCTCGCTTTGCACAGAGGTAGGTGTTCTTCGGTCAACGTTTTCTTTCACATTAAAAGCAATTAGACGCAATAAAAACAATAAAGGTTTCCTATTCAAAAAATATGTCAGCTAGTCTCTTCTACCCGGGGTTATTGACATAGCGTTGCTTTTTGGACGCATTTCGGTTCTTTTATGTTTAACTGTTTACTGCTACTGGGTTTGGCGTGGTGCCAAAATTATAACTCGCGACGCCGGACAATTTTTTTCTCTCCGAAGGATCGTTATTGATGAACGTAATCCTACGTTAAAAACAGAGATAACGAAAACTTATCCGAACAGTGGCGCGTATCTCTAAAATACAAGTGTGCGACCTATTAACGCCTCAAAATTAAGACGATGACTGAAAGTAGGTCAGAGTGAACAGGTAGAATAGCCGAGTATCACCCTTTGGCCTAAAGATATAGAACCGAATTCAACTCGAATGTATCTCCCACATACGCGCGACTGCTGGAAGTTTAAAACGAGCCTTAGGAAAACGGCATCCAAGAACACTGAACGGACTTTGGAAAACGGTCCAAGAGGATGGGGTAAAATTGACATGTCAGTACTAAGAAATAGTTTACTTTCATTGAAAATTCGAGCTAGAGCAGTTGTCCACAACCATGGCTATCATATAGAAGAAAATCGCCGTAAACAATACGGCTTTTATACATAAAATTTAACTATTAAAATCGTTTCCATGAAGTGCAAACGACCTTCTGTATTAATAGTATATAATAAATATACCATTTATTTTGCTGTTTGAGTACAGGACTTTAGTTATAATGCCATTATAAAGTTCTTTATACTGGCTTTAATTCTTTATTGACTATCAGTTTAATTCAAAAGAAGTGAATGGTGCCACTTTGCTTAACATTCAGTTGTAACATTTAGTATAATAATCGTCTTAGAGATCTTTAGAAAGCTCAAGGGAAAATTATTCAGATTTGCTTTTCTTCCTTTTGAAGAATATAATGTGCGTATATTGAAGAAAGAATGAAAGAAATTATGCCCCGTTTCATCTGTGTAAAACATTTTGAGAATTCGTGTACTATACTCATATCACATACTAAGATGTCTGTCATAACACTTACAGCGTACACAGCTACGGGAGAGTCCAACATGAATATGAAAAGCAGCTCACTGTGATCATCACGATTAGCATAAATTTAGGTTAACTGGTAGCCGAATCTGTACGCTGATCGATTAAAATATTATGATATTCTCTTAATTATAAGGTTTGACATCTTCTTGCCATCAATACTGTATATAAATATAAGACATCAAATCATTTGATAAAGAGTCATACCTCTAGTCCTCTACATCATTAAGCTTTTTCATTGAGGGATTAAATTTTTTGTTCTCTATTTTCCATTGTGGATATTAAGAATCTGTGTGTTGCTGTTACGAGAGAATTACGTTCTAAACATGTCAAAGCTTGTAATCCCAGTTCGTGTAACATTTGATATCGGTAACATGGTCTATCAGACGAATGTTAAAAGATAGACAGTCATCCAGATATGTACCTAGAGAAAACTGATGGATCGTGTAAAGGACAATGCACGTTCATATACATATAGCGTTGCATGCTGTCGATGGCGACTCCCATTTGTCTCCTGTTAAATGAATTCCTTGTACTTCTTTCTTAGATCCTAATTATTCTTTCAAGTAGATAGCAATATTTCGGTGATTGCTATTACCAGGTACTTTTTTTCCCAATCCATTGTAGAAGTATGCCTGATATTTAGTTTTCGGTAGGTATGTATACTATTCGAGAATACCTACTACTTTTCATTCACAGCTTGAATTTAAAATTACGGAATACCCATGCCTCCCCCATTCATGCTATAAAATAATTTAAAAAATCGATGGTCTAAGGGAGTTCATTCCTGTTAGTCAGTAGACAAGTACTTGAAACGAATACTGTGTTAATGTACATAATGGCATCAGACTAAGTCTTTAGCAATAACTCGATACACGTTTTAGGCACTGTCTCGAACCATTTTCAAACGTATTGGTCCCCATCCGTTCTCGACTTGCCATTAATGATCCTCTCCATGCACTCATGGTATAATTTGCCCTGATTCCAGTCCCACTTTAAGCTTTCTATTCGGTGTATTCTTTTTGGGGTCCGGGGTTGCCTAAATTAGTATGCAGATCTGTACTGTCGACCAGATCCATACAAATTGAAGGAACAGGTGGACCCTCGACTGCGTATACAGGAATTACTGCAGTGACTAATCTTCAATTCAATCATAGTTGATGTCGTACTGGTGGGAAACCAGTATAGTTTTGTGATTGGGTACAGCCCACATGATGAGGAAAGAATTTGGACACATGTATCTTTCAAGTATAACCTGTATCAGTGCATTTATAGCCAAAATACTGGAAAAGTTAGCATTCTAAAAGTGTTCTAAGGTTCAATTGTAAGAGCAGCACTTTCTCTGTTAAACGTATTAAGAAATAGTATACAGTCACTACCGAGGGCTTTACGTCTTCACCGGGTAGACAAAATTGTGGTTGCAAAGCACAATTATGTATTTCATTTAGGTTTACTGAAACGATTCCAAATTTACTCAAAATTTTGGACATTTACAACACAGGAAATCATCTCTTATTCTTAAACATAAAAATTCAGGAAAATTTTTACTTGAACTAAAACTCTGCATTTTCAATAAATACTATACATGCATAATGAATACCATTATATGATGCATGACAGTTTGAAAATCGAATGAAAACCTGTAGCAAAATATTTTACTGTTTTTCAATCAATTAGTTTTGAAACACAGTCATTTTCAAACGGGTATGAAACGTTAAAAAGTTTCGATATTTTTCTTCATGCATAAAACACCAGCTTTTTCGCTTTATAAATATGTTTTTTTGCTTTATAAATATATATTCTATTTGAATTAATGAAATGCATATGTTTATGCAGGATCCTAAAAATCTTTTCTAATACAGCATGTGCTTAAGAGGAAAAAAAAGTAAGAAATAAAAAAATTGGGAAAGTAAGTGCTCTTTCTCTCAAGAGTAGCCGAGGTAAAAGGTATTTTTTTTAGTATGAAATACTTAATGCATTAGAGTTGTGAAATGAACCATATTCAGTAATTATTCCCCTTTTCATTCAATTTGGAAGAAAAAAAGAACTTGCTCTTTATTTTTATTTCGACTGCGAATTTATCTTTCTCCTGCATTAAGAAGAGAGGATCTCTCAGCCGTTAGACCAATAAACTGAAGTAAATGATTGTTTTTAAAACTTTTAACATCATCTATACATTTATGCTCGATTACAGTTTAACACAATTGAATTCGAGTATCTTAATAAAAATTTACGCGGTAATTGTTTTTTAATAGCATGAGTTTTTTTCCTTCTAAATTAGTCTCTATGTAGAATTTAGTCAAGTCTCTTTTGTTTTTCCCCTAAGAATTTTTTTTAATTAATGACATAACAATGTATCAGATGTGAGCAGTTTATTATATCCTTTAAAACGTGTAAGGGGAGAGTTTATGTAATCTGCATCATGAAATAAAATTAATGTGATTTGCTATGTACATAGGTATCTATCATAAAATATTTGGTTGTGGAATTCCGTAATAATTGGATTAGTGTGTTATATTGATTTAGCAATGTGTTCATGTGTATCAGTTAAGAATCTTAGTGATGTATAGGTGGGATTATTAATTAAGAAGATTGCTTTATAATTAAACGATGGCAATGAATAGTTGAAGGAGGGTATTGATGAGAATAAATAATGTATTAATGAGAAGAAATATTGTTGTAACATGATATAGGAGTAATCGGAATTAAGTAATGAATGATATGAATTCAGGCCCAGATTTCCACATGGGCAAGTGGAGCACTTGCCCAGGACCCCCAAATTTTTGGGGCCCCCCTAATTTAGTATTAAAATGAACATATTTTTGACAATTTCTTATATGTACTCAAATTAAAAACGGTTTCCGTAATTTCTGTCTCAATGACGTCATTAATAGCTGCGTATGTGACGTCATCAGAGGTTTGGTCACATCTAAACTTCCTTTTTTCCCAATCAAATATGCAATTTGTAACTCCACCCTCTGAATTTGAATATTTCTTTCGGATTGGTTAACTTTTACAGCAGTAGACTTTAAGTGTTGTGTTATCCCCATGGTTTTTCATACTAGTGAAAAACATGGAGTAGAAGAATCTGGCAATGCTTATATGTTTTATCTTGAAGATTACCATGTGATTTTAGTTAATGTTAGATGCAGTAAACTTTCTAGCGTTTTTGTAGAGATTCAGAAATTTCAGAATGTCTGTTAGGAATTATTTATGTGGCTCTGTTAAACGAAAACTTAGAAAACAAAGAGAAGAACAGCAAAAAGAATTAGCTGGATCTATTTCAAAGTATTTTGAAAGTAATTGTGCATCATCCTCATCCTTATCGAGGGATAACGATGACAGCAACATTCATTCTAATGTTTCCCAGGATGGCTCTGTCCCCTGTGAAAATCCCACATCTGAAAATTTTGTGCAGAATGACAGAAATATTGAAGAAGATCATATTTGTTATGGAGGAGATCCTGCACTAAGGTTGAAAATAGATGAAAAAATGATTGACTTCTTTCTTTCTAAGCCTCCAAATCAAAATTTACACATTCTGCCAGAGACTGAGAGGCAATTTGGCAATGTTAAAAGAAAATTGACAGAAGGACATTTTTACCGCATAAAACAAAACTCTGAAAAAGTTCTCCGAAAGTGGTTGGTATTGTCACCATCAACAAAAAATTTATATTCTTGGGTGTGCAAATTGATGATGAAAAACGGTTCTTCAAATCAATTAATAACTGGCTTTAATGACTGGAAGCATGCGTCTACAAGACTCTCTGAGCATGAGCACTCCATTCATCATAGACAAGCTGTTCTTCAGATGTCACAACGTATGGATGTAGCCTCTACAATTGACTCATCATTGATGGATCAGTATAATGAAGAGTCAAATTACTGGAAAGCTGTTCTAAAAAGAGTTGTTGCTGTTGTAAAGTTTTTATCACAGCGTGGTTTGCCATTTTTTGGAAGCAATGAAACAATTGGTTCTAAGTTAAATGGTAATTTCTTAGGATGTATGGAGCTTATAGCTCAATTTGATTCATTTTTATCTAGCCATCTTGAAAAATATGGAAATCCGGGATCAGGAAAAGTGAGTTATTTATCATCAACTGTTATTAATGAGTTTATAACAATAATGTCAAAAAGGGTATTAAAGCATATTGTTAGTTAATTTTAACATCCAAGTACTTTTCAATAATTGTGAATTCAGCACCAGATATTACCCATATTGATCAGTTATGCTTTATTTTATGGTATGTCATTGATGTGAAACCAGTGGATCGTTTTTTGAAATTGTTTCCAATCCATAGCCATAGATCAGAAGCTTTAGCTGAAACAGTAGTAATAAATCTTAAAGAACTGGGTATTGACATTCAAGACTGTCGTGGCCAAACTTATGACAATGCTGCGAATATGTCAGGAAAGTATTCTGGGCTTCAAGCACGAATAAAAGCTATAAATCCACTGGCTGAGTTTGTACCCTGTTCAGCACATTCTTTAAATTTAGTTGGTGCCAATGCAGTACAGTCCTGTAGTACCATTCTAAGGTTTTTTTCCTTCGTACAGAATATTTATAATTTCTTTTCAGTTTCCGCACATCGTTGGCAGAAACTGAAAGAACAAATAGAAAATGATGATGGAAACTTTTCAATAAAAAGCTGCTGTCCTACACTATGGAGTGCCGATGCTTCAGTAGTCAAGTCTTTGAAGAAAAATTACAGAAGTTTAATACATGTTCTGGACATGTTATCCACTAGTCAGGAAGAAAATGCTTCCACGAAATTAGAAGCTGCAACTTTATGTAAAAAAATGAAAAAAATTTGAAACAGCATTGAATATAATCGTATGGGATACTGTGTTACAACGGCTAAATCAAACAATTATTGAGCTTCAAAAAGTAAATCTCAATTTATCTGAAGTAGGCCCTTTATATCAATAATTGATTGATTTTACACAAACTGTCCGTGACAATTTTATTGTATATGAAAAAATTAGCAGAGGAACTATGTGGTAAAAATCACAATTATGAAAACTTTCGAAAAAAGAAAATACCACTGAGTAAAGATCTTTGTGCACTTAATGCACCTGAAGTGCAATTAACAGCACGAGAACAATATATATCTATGTGCCACTATGCTTTGTGTGACTCTCTTAATTTCGCATCTTTATGAACGGAAAGAGGTATATTAAATAGTAACTCAAAAATTTGCTTGTTTAATCAATTTAAAATGCTCTTCAAATCTACTTGAAGAATCAGCCTTTTTAGAAAAATGCTATGCATCTGACTTAGCAGACACTTTTTCTGATGAATTGCTACAATTTTCATCAATAATACAAGAAAATGATACTTTGTTGCATATGTTAAACAAAGCTAAGAAATTTGAAGAAACATTTCCAAATGTTGAAACTGCTTTAAGAATTTTTTTAACTACACCCGTGACAAACTGTTCAGGAGAAAGATCGTTTTCTGTTTTGAAGAGGATAAAATCGGCAGTTCGAAACAGTCTTCTGCAAGAAAAACTTTCATCACTTGCTTTATTACATATTGAATCTGAAATAACAGTGAAACTTGAGTTTGATGATGTTATTCACGATTTTGTAAATTTAAAAATGCGTAAGAAAATATATATATTTAAATAGTTATGAGTTATATTGTTTCGTCTATCTCCTTTTTTTTGGGGGGGGGGAGGGGCTGTAGTGTAGCAGCCTCCTCGTGGTGCATCCTGTTTAATACTAAATCTGCTACAGCCTTTGCCATTTCCTTGCAGTTTCATAGCTTTATTTGGAGACTCCCATGAAGGTTTTTAAAAACTGTCCTCCCATGGACAATCCTGGTTTTTAAGTTCTTTACCAGAGACGTGCTCAACTTTCCCTCCTCCCCAGTGTCGAGGGAGTGGTGTGTTTTAGAGTCATCACCGGGCGTCATTTTAAAAAAAGTAAGTATAGTTTTATCAAAAATTTATATCCACATTAATGTGGTTGAGAGTATAATGATGGAAACAGTCAAATATTTTGTCCTATCTAATTATAAAAGTTTTTATTTTATTTTACTACTCTTGCAAAAGATATTTCCATTACTTTTAACAATATTAGATTATTTTTTTAGCAACATGAAGGCTGAGAACGATTCAAATACTGATCATTTGATTGTTATCATCACTTCCAAAGTTTGTTTATAGATGTTTTTACAAATTCAGTTGCAAAATCAAGTCTGTATTGAGAGTATAGGATTATAGATACTGCTCTCCACACACAAAAAAAGGTGTGATGCAATGTGATGTGAAAAGAGGAAAAAGTCCAGTATAGGTTGCCCTCCTATAGCACGGCATCTTACAACATGGTTTCGTTCTAACACGATAAGATAAATTGCGGGAACCCTTGTATAACACTGCAACCTGTAACACGGTTTTGCTCTAACACTATAAAAAAATTACAACACTAGATAACATGATTTTTTTTAACACATTTAAAAACTAAATTACCTTAAAATAATGACGGGAAGGAATAATGAACTATAGTGACTTTACATGAAAATTTATAAACAAATTATAATTTATTCATTTATAACTCTATAAAATTACAAGTAGGCTTAAGCTTATCTGAAAATCTTGAATCATTTTTCCTGAATGCAGACCCTTCCGCTGAAAGAAGCCGAAAATTCAAAGGGAGCTGCAAAATTGTCTATCTCCATATCGTGAATCAGCAATGACCTTGTAAGAGCCAGCAAACAAACCAAAATTACAGATATTTTTAAAGAGGATAGAAGGTGCAAAAAATCTAAATGAAGAAAAAGGTTCTGAAAGTGAAGGTGATATCGTTCAATCGAAAAAACGTTCTCGTTTGCCTGTATTGAGCAGTGATGAGGAAGAAATATATTAAATTAATGTCGCATTAAATGAAAATAATATTTTTTGTGTCTTTTCGTTTTGTGTTATACATACATTTATATTTTTAATAAGAATTAAGTTGCTTATATGGAATTTAAAAAAGATGTTTGTTTTCAATAAGTTTTCAGAACATAAGCCCTCTTTTTTAACTGTCTCTGGGTCTCATATAAAACGGTTTCACACAACGGTTTCTAGGAACCTATCTACCGTGTTGTAGGAGGGTTACCCGTTACCTGTATTTGGATCTGACCAATATTTTCTTTATCATTTGTGTGTAGTGAAATGTTACTTCTGCTTTCTGTTTTTATATTTAAAAAAGCCTCTCTTCCAGTCTACACTTTGTACCCTCTACCATCAGTTTTGGAAAAAAAGTTCTGGCTATGAGCTTGACTTTGACTTTGGTGTTTGGTTAATACAGTAAAGGGGGACAGTGGCAGATACAGAAAAAATCTTGGGTGGGGCAGGTTCCACCCACTATAGTGAAAGCATACTTACACCTGTAAGATTTTCTGGCTTATTTTATTTAATTTATTTTTTTGGCGGGGAGGCTTGTAATATCTCCAGACTGTCATCTATTTTGAATTTCAAAAGAAAATTTCATGAATTTATTTATTAACATTAAAAAGTAAATTAACTAGTACTTGTTGTTATTATTTTCAAATTTTTGACTTGATCGAAAATTCTTTTGAATTTCTGGTCCCAATTTATGGGGGGTCTGGGTGAGTGTCTCACATGTTCATGTGGAAATCTGCTCCTGGAGGGCACGTGTTTCCCCCCCCCCCTGATCTGTCCTTTGATGGGGCCCCCAAAGTCGGCTTTGCCCAGGGCCCCATTGGGTCAAAGTCGGGCCCTGTATGAATTGTATATATATTGTGAATGTTTAATAAATTGATTTGTATGTATACATATGAGTAATCACTTATAATTATTCAAAGTACTAACTCCCCCTTTTAAAACACGGTGACAAGTTACAAGGAAATAATTTATACCATTAATAGGAAATTTCAGCCCAAACTGCTCATTTGACTGGCTTTGTTTAATCGCTAACCACATTCACTTCGAAGATTTTAAGTTTGCTGCTCTTCATGGGAAAAAATACACCTTTCTGCTAGAACGCCTCGCTTTTAAGTACCGTGCATGTGTCATTCATCCTAGTAGAAATAGAGAGCATAAATTGCTTATCAAGCTGTATAGAAAAATGTGAAGCTTTCAATTAAGGACATAAAAAACATGAAAAAAGGGTTTGCAAGCAGAAAATAGTGGCGTATTATCTTACACAATTCATTATGGGGGTAAACGCCCTAATATTAATAAACTGTATGAGCATTTTAGCTATGTAAATCGTGAAAATATAATAGAAGGCAAGAAAAATTGGAAATACAGAGAAATTTAACTTACTGCATTAAGCTAACCCCATCTAACTACCTTTGATTAGTAGTACGTACTGGGCATTGGCAGAATTAGCAAAACTTTAAACTTTCCTACCTTATTTGAAGACACTCCGTCACGCCAAAGACCTCTCCTTACAAATAGTTTCTCCGTCAAGGTGCGCCTCGCCGGGGTGGCTAGGGGTGGGGAATCATCGGACGTCTCTGGTCCAGAGAAGCGGCAGGATCACCATACGCTGGCGGCATCAGTCAGCGAACCTGTTCCGTCAATGCACACTCTCGCACTTAAGAAATTGGTTAACTTAAGCAATTGTGGTGGGCGTGTTCTTATTAATTTTTTATTTATTTATTTATTATGTTTTTATTTAATTTTTTTGCGCAACTTATCATCTCCATCTAACTCCCTACGAACCTTAATTTATCCGCGTGTACTTTCATAATTGAACTGGGGTCTTCAATCGATTGTATTAATACGTTTCTATTACAGAAATTTCTAAGTATCTGGTATGGACCCACAAATTTTTCTGTTAAAGCCCCTGAGGAACGTAATTGTTTTAAATATACCTAATCACCCGTCTGAGGCTCCTTAATTTTGACACGTTTCGTCAATTTCTCATATTTCTCACTCAGTTTTATTTGATTCTCATCTACTGTATCAAAGATTTCTTTGCATATTCGTAATTTATTTTCTATAAATTTTGCATAATTTTCGGAGCCTTCCAATTTATAATCCTCCCTTTTCACCATGTTAACTTGACCTGGAATTTTAAATTCTCTCGTAAATTGGATCATCGCTGATGAAAACCCTGTCGTTTCATTTATCGTACTGTTGTAATATAATATGAACCACGGTAGTGTTGTGTCCCAATCAAATCTCTTAATGCTAGCCGCTGCCAATGAATTTTTTAGGGAACCATGAAACCTGTCAATCTTACAATTTGATTGTGGATGATAAATGCTCGATTTTCTTAATTTTATATTTAATTGGCCTGCAAACTGGAGAAATTTCGCGCTTGTAAATTGAGGCCCATTGTCTGATAATATCTCCAGCGGAATCCCGAACATTGTAATGAACATCGTTAATTTATCTAGTATTGCCTGTGTCGTCGGTTGTTTTAATGCATATGCCATAGCATACCTGGAATAGTTATCCATGATTGTTAAAATATATTTATAACCATTATTCGATCTGGGTAATGGTCCTACTAAGTCTAAACTTACTAACTGCAAATTCCCCTCTATTGGGTCCATGGGCGTAATTTTGTATTTTAATAACACACGATTTTTATATTTATTACACTGCGGACAATTTGGCACGGTATCATTCATTTGCTTAAACATTCCATCCGAATAATATATTCACTTAATCAATTGTAAAGTTTTATCCCTACCTTGATGTAAGGCATGCCCATATTTAATTATCTGTTCCGTTAATTCAATGGGTACTACTATCTTTGGACGACCTTTTAACATGTTGTGCCTACTTTTGACTATTATCATTAATAACTCCAGTTCTTTATGTATAAAATATTGTTTATTCCTCCTACGCGTTTTACAAGATCCGTTTTGGATTTGCGAAATGATTTCTTCTCATTTGGGATCTTCTCGTTGTTTCTGTCGAATTATATCCGTATTAATGACCGTATTCCCGTTCAATATCGGATTACTATTTTCTTCTATCTGAATTGTATTAATGTCAAATATTTCGCGCGACAAATAATCCGCTGGGTTTTCCTGGCCCCTAATATGCTGTATTTCGAACTCGTAGCTATGTAAAGTGAGCAACCACCTGGCTATGCACGGTGTTTGTTTAGAAATATCAATCTTATTTTTTAGAATAATCGCATCGCTTATTAACGTGAATTTAGTCCCAAACAGATATTCATGAAAATGGAGTACAGCTAAGTGCACTACCATTAATTCGATCTTCGAAGCCGCGTATTTACTATGTACTTCGTCCAATTTTTTAGAAAAATACTCTATTGGTACAAATTGATTCCCGCGCTTTTGTGCCAATATTGCGTCTACCGCTATAGAGCTACCATCAGTAATTAAGTAAAATTCCTCGTCCAGGTGAGCTTTGAAAATTTGGGGTTTCTCTGCGATTTCCTGTTGTACTGATTCAAATGCCTTGTTTACCTCTTCTGACCATACAAACTGTTGTTTTTTCTTTGTTAAATTTATTAATAAACGTGCTTTTGCGGCATAATTTGTAATAAGATGCCTAAAATAATTTGCCATGCCGAGAAATGACTTAATTTGTTTTACCGTATTAGGTAGCGGAAATGATGTTATTTTTTGTGTATTTCGCTTTGCCGGACTAATACCTTCTTCCGAAACCTGATAACCTAGCATTTCTACATTCTGTTTAAATAAATTTAGCTTTCGCGGATCAAGCGTTAAATTATATTGTAATAGTCGATCGAACACGATTTGCATTTTATGCTGAACTTCCTGTTTTGTATTACCCGCGATTATGATATTGTCCACATAAAAAATTATATTATTTTCCTTTATATTTGCTAACACCTCCTGCATTGAATGAATGAACACACGACTACTATTCTTGAATCCAAATGGGCATCTTTTAAATGTTTAATTCCCTTGGTGGGTAATAAATGAAAATGCGTGTTTACTATTCTGTGGGAGTAAGATTTGTAGAAATGCGGCCTTTAAGTCCATCGTTGTGTAATATTTAAATCCGCTAATATCTTGTAACAATTCTTTAATCTTAGGTAACGATACTTTATATAAATGCGTAATTTGGTTAAGAAGGCGAAAATCCACAGCCATTCTGAATTTTTCTAACCCTGTATCCGACTTTTTTTTTTACTAATAATACTGGGAACGCATAATTTGAAGTCGACGGTTCTATGATGTCTGCCTGTAATAATTCATCAATTTCCTTTTCTAATACGGGTACTACTTTTTTAGGAATAGGGTATTCTTTCTGTTGTATTGGATATGAATGCATAAACTCAATTTCTGGTGCATTTGCTGACGTTGCGCCTAACGTTTTGTGCGATTTAGAGAATAACTTAAAATTTTGTGCCAGAAATCGTCGAATTTGTGTTTGTTCATCCTGTGGCAAGTGATCTAAATCAAAATTCCCCCTCGTCAAACTCCTGTTGTCGCAATTTAATTATTTCTTCCTCTGCCATAATATTATATACACCTTCGGTTCCTACGTAACTATCGAACTTCTCCCCTTCGATTGGCATTATTTCGGCTATTTTTTGTCCCTTATTAAAGTGCAATTTTGGCCGCGTATTATTCATAAAAATTGTTTTAATTTCATTATTATGGACTTCATGCATTGTATGCTCCTCATGAGCCTGAATTCGCTTACCCCTGTTTAATAATATAGTGGTTCCATTTTTATATACATTATTTATTCGTAATTCTACTATCTTTGTCTCACCTGGTTCTAATATTAACTTCCTTTTAGTCTGAGCCGAATATTCCCTCGTTACTGGTACCTCGACGTCCACTATATTTTTATTTTTGTCATTTACCTGTATTGTATTCATTTCTTTTTGTCCGTTATCTATTAAGTTTAACACTTTTCCATCCCATAAAATTTTATTAGCTGCTGGATTTAAGATCATATGATTCCTAATTAAAAAATCTATACCCAAAATCATCTTAAATCGAGTAGTACCCATGGCGTTTGTTACAAAGACTGGGTGTCGAAATTTAAAGTTCCCTATTTGGAATGATATCTCTATACATTTTGAATAATTGACTTCATGTTCAGAAAATGACATAATTTTAACTTGACGTGAAAGATAATTTATTTTTTGTGTCCCTTTTATCATTTCAAAAACCTCCTCGTTGATCGCGGACAAAGCAGCTCCGGAGTCAATTGATGCCACCGTATTCTTTTGTTTGAAGCTTATTTCTACCGTCGGTAATGTATTTGTGTGACCTATGTTATTTGTCATTATCCTAATTTCCTCTTCTACTGTCTCGACGTTCTTACTTTGAATATATATTTTTTGCATACCTATTTTCGCATTATCTAAGTCATGTGTTTTACCATATTTGTTCACTCTCCCATATTTCCGACGTCTATTTGTTCTATACTTCTCGTTATTTTTTCCCCAATTGTGTTTTGTTTTTATTTTGTAACTATCATAACTTCCAATTTGATGCCTGCCTCTTTTATATGCCCTCTGAATCGTTGGGAACCTCTCATTTCGGGCATTCATGTACTCATTTCCGCGTTGTGGAAGTTCCCTTTTCAGTTTAACGCATATCTACTATTATGTCGACCTCCACGGAAATTATATCTTCCCCCACGTGGCCTATATTGTTCCCTCTCGTTATATCTATATGCGTCCGGTACATCTCTCTCATAATCTCGCCTATTATAATTCATGTAATCTGATCCTCTCGCCCCTCTATTTTTCCCGTTGTCCTTAAATCTCCTAAATACAACACAATTTACAATATCGTGACCCTGTCTCTCGCATGCCAGGAAAAATTTAATTTCATTTGTATCTTTCTCTTGTAATTTCTCTTCTAGCACCCTAATTGTATCCTTCAATTTTCTTTCCTCCGATGTTTCCTCTCTAATCGACAACTTATTTATTGTGAGTTCTAAATCATTGTATTCCTCCTGTAACATCGTATTAATTTCCTTCGCTCCTTCAACTGCAACCCGGAAATACGGAAAATTATGTTTAATTAATTCCCGTTTTACATTCGGTCGCGCTGCTTGTAAAAATTTTGCTAACATGATTTTGTTTAATATCTCTTGCCCTTCATGTTCCACACAGAGAAAATTCATAGTCGTATGTTGAATTTCGCTTCAGCAATCGTTTTCGAGTTCAGCAATCGTTTTATCTGGAGTATGCCGAATATTTTGGAAGGCTTGTTGTTTTTGCAACAATGAATTATTAACTTTAAACCTCTCGCATACCAATCTCTCAATTTCCCGCGGGTCTTCTGTTTCGCTTAACGCCCTACACTTAGTTAAGTAATCATAGGTTTTCCATTTGAATCGCGTTTTCATTAAAGCCGCAAATTGCCGATCATTCCAATTAGCTAATTCCGCAAAAGTGCGCGCCTTCCTAAATATAAGCTCAATATCTTCAGACCCGTCCCCTTGGATTTCGGGTAGTAATGCTATCATACTTATATTGTCTATTCTCTCCCATTGTCTCGGCGGCTCAGGCGCTAAATTCAGTTCCTCCCTTCTATCCTCTTGTTGCTGCCTCCTTCATGCCATCCTTTAAACTAAACCTTTAGTACTTATTTTTTTTAAACTTTTCCGCTTACGATGCCTTTGCAATACTTTCGCGATACACTACTTTGATTCTATCCTAATCTATCAAAATATTTCAATTCATACACTTCATATTCATAGCCACCCTGTCATTCTGCTGTCTTAGTATCACAATCCCATTATTATTTCGCCTTCGCGTCATTTTCTCATCTTTATATTATATTACAATGTATAATTTTGGTTGTATTCTAACTATCTCAGCAATTTCTACTGTATTATAACATTATCAAATAACGTACCCACACTTTTCTTTATCGCGAGCATAGATATCTATCACAAATATATACACAGTTTAATCACTTGATTCATATTCATACAGAGAGTAATCACTTCTTTCTTAGATGAGTTGGTCCCCATATAAAATTTCTACACAACCTATTTTAAACAAATCCACTATTTAACCTCCAAGTTTTCGTCATCGGCACGATTTATGTCACCGTGTTTTAAAGGTGGGAGTTAGTACTTTGAATAATTATAAGTGATTACTCATATGTATACATACAAATCAATTTATTAAACATTCACAATACATATACAATTCATATCATTCATTACTTAATTCCGATTACTATTATATCACGTTACAACAATATTTCTTCTCATTAATGCATTATTTATTCTCATCAATACCCTCCTTCAACTATTCATTGCCATCGTTTAATTATAAAGCAATCCTCTTAATTAACCCATTTAAGACTGGCGTTGCGAAAACGCAACATTATTTTCTGTATTTTTTAAAGGCATGTTCCAAATTTTGTACGTCTGAAGTAACACTTTTATTTTATTCTCTATGCTTCAATTGATCATAATTCTTTTGTTTCCCCATTTCCCCACTTTTAGCACTTGCAAAAAATTGTTTTTTTCTGGTGTTTTGAAAGGAAAAAAATGACTATTTTCAAATAATAACCTTAGATAGCAGCACATGATAAATTTCCAATTTGATGCTTGTTCCGAGTTTACTAGAGACTAAAGAACAAAATGGCTTCAACAGATAAATCATAATTTTTGTTTTTATGTTTCTCAATTCATATTTTTAAAAATGTTGCGAAAACGCAACATCAGTCCAAAGTGTATTACTTATTTCCAATGTGTTTTATTAGTGCTGCCTAGTTTTTCATGCAGTAAATTGGTATTGTTTGCATTTGGGATAAGTTTGTCTCTAGAAAAAAGCGGTTTTTGACATTGGAAGAGACATTGGAGTATTTTCATGGGCTAGATGATGATATTTCAGAATCGTCCTCAACAGAAGCTAATGAGGAACCATAATTCGTCATTATCCCTCCAGATCCGGATTATTTGACGGATGAGGAAGATATTGATTATAATATTTTATGTGAAAATGTCGAATCACCTAAAGACATTGCAGGTGAAATCGACATTTTTTTCTAATAAAAGTAAAAGTAAGCAATATAGTAAGAAAAAGGAGCATATTGTATGGGAAAAAGGGAGACTCTACATGGATGTAATGAATTCTAAAATAAGTTTATTAGAGTTTAAGAGATCTATATCTTTGAGAGAGCCATATCTTTGATAAAAAGGCTTGAAGAAATGCCAATGAATTCTGTTTTACCTGAAATTTCACATATTGGAAGACCATCTTGAATTCAAAATCTAATTCTCAACGAAACTTGGAAAAACCGTATGGGCCATATTATTACTAAAAATAGTAAAAATAAACAAAAAAATGTAAACACTGCAAAAGTCAAATAATTTCTGTATGTAATAAGTGTAATGTAGCTCTTCATGCTAAATGTTTCAAAGATATTAAATTTAAAATTTTTTTTTATAATTTTAAATTTTTTATAATTTTAAATTTTTATATTTTTTAAATTTTTATATCGCTTTGGACTGATGTTGCGAAAATGCAACATTTTGTAACTCTCGTAAAAATAAATTTAATTTTATGGAAACAACTTATTTGTGTAATTAATGTTCTAAGAAGTGTTAAAACACTGTTTGGTGCATTTCCAATAAGGGAAACATGTAGCGGTCCTAAATGGGTTAATAATCCCACCTATACATCACTAAGATTCTTAACTGATACACATTGCTAAATCAATATAACACACTAATCCAATTATTACGGAATTCCACAACCAAATATTTTATGATAGATACCTATGTACATAGCAAATCACATTAAGCAACATTTCACATTAAGCTAACCCATCTAACTACCTTTGATTACTAGTACGTACTGGGCATTGGCAGAATTAGCAAAACTTTAAACTTTCCTACCTTATTTGAAGACACTCCGTCACGCCAAAGACCTGTCCTTACAAATAGTTTCTCCGTCAAGGTGCGCCTCGCCGGGGTGGCTAGGGGGGGGGGGGAAATCATCGGATGTCTCTGGTTCAGAGAAGCGGCAGGATCACCATACGCTGGCGGCATCAGTCAGCGAACCTGTTCCGTCAATGCACACTCATTTCGGCTGGGCGCGGGTCAATCATCGGTCAGCTTCTTTCTTGGTTGTCGGCAGGGTAAGCGGTCGGTCACTCCGGTATATGGGGCTTACATCTACTTCTCCAGGCTAACTTCCTGATCACTTCATCTCGCCATCTGTCGAGCCTCTACTTTCATACTCGTAGATATCTGGCGTAGACGACGGCCTTGGTTCGCTAAGGTCCGTCCGTAAGCAGCTTGTCCTCTCAATTTCCGTCTAACTCTGGGGCTATCTCCGCCGAGCGTCTTCACTGCGGCCTTCTGTGCTCGTCTAAAAGCTGCCTGCGTCACTTTTGAGTTCTCAAACTAATCTCTTACTTCTCTACCACATTTCATATCGAGCTAAACTTTTCTAATTACCTATTCAGGCCTCCATTGGTGGCTATCTCTTGACCAATAAGTCGATCCGGGGCCACTTCATTGGCCGACCATCTATTTTTATATTAATATCCTCTCCAATCAAAATTGAAGGGGGCCTACGCCCGTGCACCCTTCTGGGGCTTCTCACACTCCCAACTTCTCCCGCTATTCTCCGACTCCTGCTGTGCTTTTTAACAAAGTACCACATCGTAAAAACTGCTTAACCCCTTTTCTTATCTCAACTAAGCCTCCTCTTTGCATCCAATTTCACCTTCTCCCAGCTCGTTAAACGCATCTGGTGACCCCTTTTCTTGTTTTCAACTCCCCCAACTTGTCACATCTCATCTTTCATTTCGCCTACGCAGCTCATTACACCCAGCTGGTCAAGGCACTTCTTTGTCTCCTTTCCTTCCGTTATATATCCTCTACCCCTCTAAATATCGCTTTCCGCACCTGCGGTGTCCCCCTCTCTATTTTCTGATATCGTGTCGTGTCTCCACGACATTACTGTCGGAAGTGAGTGCGTAAGGATTCAATTTTAGCGTCAGGCATTAGTTTGGAGTAGATGTATATTTATGTAAATACATATTTGTTTTGTGTTGGATACTGTTGAATTTTAGGTGCCGTGCCCTTTAATAGGAAATTCATTTTTACCATATCAAATTATTGACACGTTCTTAGATGTTCTCATCAGTGTTAACACGCGCTCTCTATTTTTGAGATGCCTGATTTTCCCGAATGGCATAAAAATTAAATTCTTTAGGTCACGGTTGGTTGAGACTTTCTCCGGAACAATACAAAAAGCTTGGTGGGATCATTGTTTAAGCTTTTCTGAACGCAATGTCAGGTTTAAATGATTTAAAAGTTGTCGGATGTTCTTTGGCCTGAAACTCCTACCCGGGAGCAATTGACAGAAGTCTTCCGAAGAAAATAAATGAAATCAATATTAATTTTTTAGAGTGTAAAATTGTTAATATTACTTAGAGTTAATGCAAAGAAGATTCTCCGAGAAAGTTTGTAAAGAAGAAGTCTAGACTGTGTGAACTCGTTCTTCACCCTTTCCCATCCTTAACTTTTCAGCCAATTTTATTTCTAAATTTTAAATGCTCGTTGAAAAAGGATTTCCAGAGACCGTATGCATCTGATCGTCCCATAAAAGTAATTAGTCGAAATTGCATGTGGTATGAATGGCACGTTATGACGTTGGATAGCATTTAGAAAATTGATTGGTTCAGCTATGGCTCGCAGCATGAACTGATCCACCTCTGATATGCTTTCCCCGAAACTTCCTGAAATACGCATGTGCATATTCGTGACCCACCAGATCTAACAATGCGGATGTCAAGTCCCATTGGCAAATAAGGTAAACATCCACCTTCTCTCAGCTAAGTGATTGAACGTATACTGGAATTTTCAATTGATCCAAATATCGTCTGCAAGACATTACTGAGAAAACCAGGCAGTTTACATTTCTCTGAGGTGCCTCTTTTGCATGCGTGTGTTGCGTGTTTGTCGATATTTTCTATCATTTGTAAATCTAATTGACGAAGAATTATTTAATCACGTTGTTTCATTTTTTTGTGTGTAACAGAATATATTACGACTGTGAATAATATCATTTGCATTTAAAAATAAAGAGTACACATTTAAAGTCGTTTTGCTTGTAACGCTTTTTTCTGCGAGCAGTCTAGAGAACAAAACTCGAGTTTAGTGAGAACAGTAGGAACGTAATTTGTTATAGCAATAAGTATGGTGGCCTAGATATTTAAGTATTTATTACGAAAGGAGTTTCTGAAAAAAAAGACTTCCTTGGTATGTTCAAAATCCTAATTATGAAGTTTTACTATACCTCTCCATCAGTATATTTAATAATGGCTCCTTTTTCATGCTTCCTTGTTTAAGAGAAAAGAAACGGATCAGTGTAATTTAAGAACGAAATTAATAGGGATTTTCAATAAAAGCTACAGAACAGATAATTAAATCGCACCTTAGTAGTGTGCACATGAGAGAGCTGGCGCAGACCCACAAACACCCCCATAAAAACCGAACCCACTTTTAGAAAAGTAATGGCTCTATTTCGTCCCATAAAATCTCCACCCACTTTTAAAAACAATGGAGTGAAAACCCCCATAAAAACTCCACCCACTTTTTAAAACAATGGCTCTCAACCCCACCATTAAAATTTCCACCCACTTTTAAAAACAATGGTGCGAAAACCACCCATTAAATTTCCACCCACTTTTAAAAATAATGGCTCTCAAACCACCCACTAAAACCGTACCCACTTTTAGAAAGTGATGGCTCTATTTTATCCATATAAATTATTTTAAATGATGGTGAAAGCCTCCCCATAAAAATCTCACCCCCTTTTAGAAAGTAATAGCTCTCAACCAACCATTCAAATCGAACCCCCTTTTAGAATTCAATGGTATAAAAAAATGCCATAATTGTTTCCACCCCATAAAAACTCCGCCCACCACTAAAACCGAACCCAAGCAAAAAGTCGCTGAGCCGCAAGGGTACCCCCTTCGGCGAGCACCCCTTTTTCCTCTTTTCAACGCACCCTCTCTGCCGCACTGAGAATGAATCGAGCGCACCTTTAAAATAATAATCCCCATCAACAAAATTATGATTGATTTATTTTTATTGGGTGAAAATGTACATTAAAATTTTTTGCAAAATGCCTCCCACCAGGCTCAGAGTATATTCAACCTCAAATTCGACCCACCAAGCGGGCCCTTACCTGATGAGCCGAATCCAAGATCAAATACACTCTGAGCCTGGCGCCACTGAGGCGTACAAACAACATTGAGACACATAAGACAACACTGTACGACTTTGACGTCATGTGACGTCGGGATCCCACCCTCCACTAATGAATATATCGATGATTGCTACTCTATTGGTTCAACGACGAGAGTAGCTGACATGTCTTTTTGGCTAGGTATAGGTCAAAAACCTTCAACCCGAATTGAATGACAATCCGGGAGAGGTCGGGGTTTGAACCTGGGACTTTGATGTTAGAAGCCCGGCGCGCTACCGTTTAAGCCATGGGTACCCATTAATAAGTAATCATATCTTTTATTTAACCTTCAAACCACAGACGAAAATTGCCAAAAATATCGCCTCATACAAGTTAATTCCCTCGTATAATGCAAAAATCTATCAAAGTATCTATTGCTACAAATAATCTGATTAAAACATATTGAACAAAATGCTTATTAAACAAACGATAAGAATGATTCTGCTATCCATCTGTGTGTGTGATTCCTATCCATTACGTGCTGCCATCTAGTTATATTTCCGTTCGTTTGAAACACTGATAAAACTCTGTCGATTACCCCGTCAAGGTCGCAAACAAGGAAGTTATTCACACACTTAAACGAGGTCACTTTCTTTCTACTGTAGTGAGTCGAAAAACGGTTTCTCTTCTACTGCTTCATATTTTATTTGATTTAAAGAAATGAAACATATAATAAAAGAGGATGGAAAATATTTATGACTTATTCGGTGATATTAAAGCTTTGTATAGCTCTGGTAAAATGTGCAGCCTTGCAAGAATGTGTCAGAAGTTACTAACTACCGTTGAAGAAGAAACAGATGAGTATCCTGAAATTTATTCATTAATTAGAAAGTACATTCTTAAGATGTTTGAAATACTGAATGAAGAAAAGAATATTGAAGTTCGAAAAATGGGTTATGACACTCTATCAAAAATTTACTCCAGAAGTTTCTTTTTGTAACTAGAGACTTTATTTTTTAATGATTGTAAAACCATTAAAAAACAATTATTGCTTATTCATTCACTGCCCTCGAAATTTTACGATACCTTTGTTTGCAAAGACTCTGAGATCAGTACATTCATTTAAGCATAGAATATCTTCCTTAGTGAGAGATTTTGAGGGAATACGAATTATCCAATTATTCTGTAGGCGGATTATTATATAATTACCATGTTGAACGATATCAGCCACTAAAATGTCTGTGTCGAATTGTTTGTAAGTGCTAATATGTTGAGCATTGAGTTTATCGATGATAGCTTGCATTTTTATTTATATATAAAAATAATTTGAGTCCGCTGGATGGAAATTTTAATGGTTCAAGAACCATTAAAACTTAAGGGTCGTGACCTAAAACTATTCGGTTACCAGAACACATTTCTGCCAAAAGAATGCACATCACCTTGGTCCCATATTCAATAAAAAATGTATTCGACAATTGTTGACGTTTATAGATCAAGAGATAGCAAAAATCGATCATTGTCTCAAATTCCTTGATAAATTCTTCACTGAAGGTCTGGTATCTTGTAATACTTTTCCAGTCTAATTCATCTTTCAGTTCTCTTATGGTATTTTCCGACAATTTCTGAAATGCTGATATTAAGTCCATATGTAACTTTACACTATACTTAAGGATAAAACTTTCGCTAAGAGCTTGCCACCGGCTGATATTCCTCCAATCAATCATCCCTATATGTTCTTCTATAAATTTCTCAGTCATTTTCTGATACCTGCTCAGTTCGATCCAGTCTAATTGTTCTTTATGCTCATGCATAAAAGGCTCCGACAGTTTTTGATTTTTAGAAACAGCATACCATTCATCTACGGTTGTCGCAAATTCTTCGATGAATGGTTCCGAAAGCTGGGAGTACTGAAACACCAACGTCCAGTTAAGGTGATCTTGCATGGTTCTAAGAGTGGCTTCCGGCAAAGCCGTTTTCGAAATATTATTCCAATTAATGTTACTCATTTATTACATAGCAAAATATTTTTACTGTAGTGCAGTTGACCACTTTATTTCTTCAAATCTTAGAAAGATTTTAATGGTAAATTCAACACTAGACTTTACAAATAGAGAGAGTGCATAACCTTCTTCAACATTAATAAACCATGAAACCTCAGAGAAAACTTTCGCTTTATAGCTGTAAGTAATAATGTTTTTAATCACTACTTTAAAGTCGATATGCTCAGCTATAAAACTATTAGAATCCAGAAACAATGATATTCTTAAAGTAGCCTTTCGAGAAAATTTTGAATCACTAGTCAGTAAATCCCCTGAAAATTTAGTGAAATTGACCCTGTTAAAATTGGTGCCAGGTTTATAAGTAACGTAATCTAGAACACTAACGTAACATAGAGCATTGGTTGCATACGTTATACTACTATCAACATATTCTTTAGTTGCTACATCCGTCTTTAACGTAGGACTCGTCACATTTGAAATTTTACAGTTATTGGCATCGTATATACCATTTTTTGTCATTAAGGTATTCTTCTCCATATAATTTTTTGTCACAACATCTTGTGGATCTTTGGGCTCATGAACAGCCCCAATACATAGATTCTTAGCATTAAAGATACTTTTTGTATCGTCCATCGTTAAACTGTTCTCTGCTACATATTTTTCCAAATATCTCTTATTGACTGCGTTTTTGCTTTCTGTGGGGTCAGCAACATTCCCTATTCTCCTACCTTTTACATCGATAGTCTTTCTTTCACTATAGCTCAAGAATCTGTCATCTAATTTAGAAACACTATCAGCAATTTCTCCTCTAAGAGCACTATCCAGATCTTTTATCTTGTCAGCTGTCTCCTGCACAAACTTTAAGAAACTATCATTAAAATTGCTTTTATTGTCTTCAATGATGTCTTTTAAACCAAAGTAATTCCTTTCTAACTCTTTCTGGACAAAATGTTTAGTTGAAACATCCTGATCATCAATAGGGTTGTGACAGTTTTTCAACACTTTATTTTCTATATCATAATTCCCATCGTTTGTGAGTTTAAACCCTATTCCAGGTGGACCGCGAAGACCCACTGCTTTTCTAGGGTAGTATATTCCAAAAGGAAACCAAGCCATCTTTATTATTATAAATAAGTTTTTAATAGATCGTAATCTATTAAAATCTAAAATAATCTATTAAGTTCACATCCTTAAAGTATTCAACATTGTGATCTTCTTTTCTGCCATATTGAGTTTGCATCTCTTTCTCTCGATCAAAACAAAGTAAAATACATACTTCTTATTCGGGGGGCTGCTCTTCAGTCTCCAGTGAAATTCAATCATCAGGTTGCTAACATTTACGTACGGCTCGTGAAAAGATAAGTTGAAGCATATGATTGGATAGAGACTTCTGAAGGTTTCATAGTTGATGAGACATCCGGTCTCGGAAGTGAGATTGTTAAGTCCTGCATCTAAGAGAGCAGCGTAGAGTCTCGAATAATCTTTTTTCTCAAAGTCCATAGTATAGTTGATGTTTGGCACCCTCACGTTATTGACCATAAGCCAGCAATCAATCATGTCTAAGTTATCAAACAGCATGTTGTTTTGAGAAAAGTTTTCGTTTCTTTCATCATATTGGGGCACAACGTAAAGGCTCATCACTTCATCAGTCGTGGCGGGTATGTTGCATGATCCGCTGCTATTTTCTAAAATGTTGGATTTGACTACTCTCGGTTGCCTCCAGTTAAGGTCGATGGATTGGTCCGACAGAATCAATTTTGTAAACTGACCATCAACAGAAGAATTGAATTTAACATAAGGTAGCCAAAGCGAAAGTTTCTTGACTTGTACTTTATAATTAGGATTTTGTTCATTTGTATACAGCATATTCTTGTGACTGTTTCTTTGAAACTGAAATTTTACGTCAAAGCCTGTAATGACTTTTTCATAATCTTTGAGGAAGCCGAAAATGTATTTGAGTGGTATAAATATGTGCACAGACTGACTATCTCGGGTATATATCCATCTTTTGGCAAAACCTTCGTTACGCTCATCATTCACTCTTAAGTTAGCGAAAAAATTTGTTATTGTTGTAGCATCGGTGAGGGCACCGTTAAACTTGAACGATCCTCTCTCGGCAGAATCAGAGGTATCTATATAGTAAAACATATTGGTCGCTTCCGAAGTTGTATAATCAGGTGTGAAGTTAATTAAACCCATAACCTGAAGCATCAAGGATGTGTCATGCACATCTGAATCTATCTCGTATGCACCGACGGTCATGATACTTCTCCTGAGTAAACCTCCACCATTCACCAATGTCACGTTCTCTTCCCCTACAGAATCTCCGTTTCCTTTCACGACTCTGAGTTCTTGGTGAATATATCCTTTGGAGTAGAGAATTTTAGCGTTTGTGTCGAGTATGTGAAAGTTAAACGTGGCATCTTCACTCGTATCTTGAGTGCTGTGCGTTTCTTTAATTTCTCTGTACTCAAAACTTTCTATGTCTCTGATGACGTCTTCTGACGTTTGTTTTAATTCCCAAATATTGTTCATCTTTATTATATGCAGTAAAATTATTTTCGCTTCATATTCTTTGCAAGGATAGCTTCTAATTTAGCTTCATTCACTACTTTTAAGCCTGCGCCTCTTTTAATGGATTTATTAAGGATTGACTCCAATTTACTACTCACAGCTTGCTGCACCTCTTGTTCAACCTCTTTCTTAGCTACGTTCAAAAGCTTTCTCCCAAAGAAACCTCGGCCTTGTATCCTCTTGCTTGCTCCGTAAAGTCTATGTCTGTTCATTTATTGTAAGTACAAAAATTTTCTTCACTCTACCAACAACCTGTAAAGTACTCTCTGATTATTGAGGTTAATTGGTACACCGTCCTGATTGGTCAGACGCATCCTGATCCTGTATACGTGGTTACTCTTTGTCTTAAAAAAGATGGGTCTGTCAAAATCTTTAGAGAGCAAACTACCTGGCTCTTGGGCCGGCGTGAAAGAATGGATAACTTCCGATGCAAATTGGTTCAAATAAGCGCCCTCTATTATATCGCAATGGATATGAATATCATCGACGCTTCTAGAGATGTTAGCCACGTACTTGGCTTCTTGTTTCATTTCTTCGTAAACCTTTGGTTCAAATCCTAAAATCTCATGAAGCTTACTCTTCGATAAATCAAGCTTGTAGTGTTCTTTCAGTTTTATCACAAATCTCTGTCGAGCGAATATCACGCCAAACTGTATGGGAGGACTTTCGTCCCTGAAGTATGTCGTCATGTAATCGTTTAGCTCCCCCAGAGTATAATTTCCATCAGGAATAGTTAGATCATGCCAAAGGCTGCCATCGTAGAATAAAAGCTTGTTGTTCTCATAGGCCTTGCAAATGTTGTACCATGAAACCCATAAGGAAAAAGATTGCAAAGCAACCCTCTTGATCTTCAGAGGTGTAGCGTATTCGACAGTAAAGTCTTCTGATTTTGGGTAGTCTTTTGAGTTTAATATAAGCAGAGTCATTTTATTATAAGCATTTTTTATTTTAATAGGCTTTGACCTATTAAAATAACACACGCATGTTTCATTAAAGTAGCACTTTCTTCTCATTATGATCACTTGGTTCTTGAGTTAGGGAGTACAAGATGTCCCAAGGAAGGTGGCCTCTATTTCTCTTTTTTATGTATGCCATACTGAAGTAGCCACAACGGTCAGATGTGGGTTTCTGCAGGAAGCTTGAATTGTATCGAACTTCCTTATTTGATGATCTCAGGTAGCGAAATATGTTTGCCGGGATAATGACATCCTTTAAAGGAATATTGTTATATTTGTAGTCTCCGAATGAATCAAAATATTCTACAAAATTATTATGTGGATCGTTGTAGTAGGCCACCCAATGAGTACCAGGCCCTGTCGACAAGTCTAAATTAATAATTCCACTTTCAAACTTTCTCATCTTTTTGGGTAGCATGTCAGATGTGAAGACGCCACGAAATCCTTTCTCACCATTCATGCATTCCTCGATCAGTTTGTTCGAGATTCCCAGTTTTGTAGAACGCCTTTCCCCTTTTTTTTCGTTCCCTTGCAACCGGATCCGCTCACTTTATCCATAATCTTTTTAGCTCCCCATCCAGCTGCCCCCGAAAGAGCACCGGTAGCCAAAGTGGTGAGAATGGGGATAAGAAAAGGCAAGAATCCACCATTTTTCTCCAGTTGTGTTTTGCTGATCTTTATGCGTTTGGCCTTCTTTAGTTGCTCGATCTGTGTTTGAGTAAGATATAGATCATGACTTGGCGCCTTGGAGGTATTGATCTGTAAAGTGACCTCCTCTTTTTTCTTGTGTGCAGTCTTTAACTTGTTGATCTGGTGATCACTCAGATGTACTTTTGTTTTAACGTAGTTACTCATTTATTATATGCAGAGAAAAATTTTCGCTAGCTCAAAAACTTTGCGTAGTAGCTTTTTACAAAATCATTGGTTAGCTCACCCTTTTTTAAAAGCGTATCCAACAGAGTAACGATTTTATTGTAGAGCTTTTTACTTTTATTCCCACTACATCTTTTATCCGTCAGTCGCGAAAGCAGCTCCATCATATCGATACCCTCGCCTGTATAATAATGTCCATCCCTGAGTGTTTTGAGTGCTTTTGTATAGTTCCTCATCATTTGAATTTTGTGGTCATACTTGCCCAACTCTTTTCTTAAATATTCTTTCCTATCTTCATTATCTTCTGTAACGTTCATCCATTCTTTCTTTATAGGCCCTTTTCTAGTTCCGAATTCTTTATTTCTGTCGTTGGCACGTTTTATGATTTCATTCAGCTCGCCCTCACTTTTGCTCACTAATTCTGAAGGCAATTCAAAACCCTCTTTCCTGATGAAAGACTCGTCTAGATCCTTATTTAAGTTTAAATTATAAATCGTGCGCTCCAAATCTTTTATTCCATAATCATATTCCAATTCAGGAATTCTTGTGGATTCTAACGATGGAATGGATATTTCCTGCATTACATCCTGAACAGCTTTATGAACAGCTTTCATTTGCTCGTTTCTCGATACTTCCTGCTGAGCCAACTGTTCGGTCACAGGCTTATGAAACTCTGTTAACGTTTCTCGAACACCTAATTTTTCTTGAAGCTGCTGCTCGTTTTTTCTTCTGAGATCTTTTTGTAACTCACCCAATCTTTTTTGAGCTAGTATTTGCCCCTTTATCTTTTCGATACGTTCCTTTTCTAATTGATTCATCTTTATTACTTGACAAATAAATTTTTGCCTTGAAGCAAATATTTTTTGCCTTAAAGCAAATATTCTTTACCTTAAAGTAAATATTTTCACCTTAAATAAAGATATGATTCAAATAAAGAATTACACGCAACCTGAAGAGTTTGCATCTGCTGATCAGCATCCTCTGCTACCCAAACATCCCTTCAGACTCTTAATCACCGGACCTTCAGGGTGTGGTAAGACAAACTTGCTTCTTAACTTCATCTACGATTGGTTGAAGTTTGACAATCTCTACGTATGTGCAAAAGACATCTTTGAGCCCAAGTATTCATCTCTACAAGAAACATACACACAGTTTAATGATATAGAGGAAGATGATATTCTTAACCTTAAAAAAGTTAAGAAGGCTGATAAAGAAAAATTTTTAGAAATGTTTCACAAGTTCAAGAAGGAAACATTATTCACGTCAGAACTGGCCGATTTTATTACAGTGGATGAACTTGATCCTAAAGTTAAGAATCTAGTGGTATTTGATGACTGCGTGACTGAAAAGAAGCAAAAAGTCATTGAGGACCTATTCATAAGAGGTAGAAAGAAAAATGCCTCCATCATCTATATATCACAATCATATTACTCAACACCCATCAACATACGCAAGAACTGTAACTACTTTATCTTCTTTCGACTCCAACCAAGGGAGGTTAAACAAATCCTGCGGGAAATCGATGGTAGTCTCACCAGCGAGGAGTTCAATAGTATGTACAAACAGTGTGTCACGAAACCTCAGGATTTTTTTATGCTTGATTTAGTTAACCCTGAAATGAGGTACAGGAAATGTTTTGATTCTTTAAATAAAACATGGAACAAAAATTAGAGTCGTGGTTGTACGTATACAGAAAAAGCTATAAATTCTACAGTGATGTTAGTCTGTCTCTGACGATTGCGAAGTTCTTGTTTGGTACTTCGAGTTTGACTGCTTTCGCTCTGCTTCCCTTAGCGTCCTTGAGCATCGTGGTCAGTGTCATAGAGATTATTGATAAATCCTTACATATCTCAGAACGGAAGGAAGAATACAGGTTTGCCTACAAGTTTTATAAGTCTTTACTAAACTCCTTGAGAGCGAAGACTATTTCGGAGGAGGAGGCTTTGATTAAAGAGCAAGAATTTATTAAGGACTTGAAGTACTTCCCTATGGAAAAATATTTGAAGGAGAAAGGCTTGAACGGGTACGGAAAATAATTTTTTCTGTATAAATAAATGTGTGGAAAAAAGAAAGGGAAAGGCGTTGTTAACGCAGCAATCAACAATTTACCATTTGAAATGCATCTGCCAGGACATCAATTCACAGGACCAGGAACTCAACTGCTGAAGGGGAAAACTAGGTTGCACCCCGATTTAACATACAAAGAATGGAGTAAACCCATTAATAGGGTTGATGAAAGTGCCTATAAACATGATGTCTGCTACATTAAAATAAAGATACTGAAACAAGAAACAAAGTGTGTGACACAAACATGATAAAGAATTGGACGATATCCCCAATCCAACCATTCGTGAAAGACTAGAAAGAGCTGTTGTGAAGCCTATCATTAAAGCAAAAAAGACATTTGGAATGGGATCAAAGATGTATTGTCTGAAATGTAAAACCCACACCGACACCCAAGATGCATATCATGCTACCTCTAAAAACGGCAGACCCATGATGAAAGGAATCTGCGCATCTTGTGGCTCCAAGAAAAGCCGTTTTTTACCGCTGAAGGGGTAACTGAAAAGAGTTGCCCCGAAAAAGTATATTACGACCCCGAAACAGGGTTTTGTGGTATAGACGAACTTAGCAGACGAACGGGATTGACTCGAGCAGAAGCATCGGACTTCCTTCATCAACAAGACGTGTACACTAAGCACAAACCCCTCATTCGAAAGTTCAAAAGGCGGAGGACTTACGTGTCGCGCATAGACGATCAATGGCAAGCAGACCTGCTGTTTCTAAGGCCCCTTTCTCGTTACAACGATGGCAACAACTACTTACTGACAGTCATTGACATTTTTAGCAAATATGGCTGGGCAATACCAATCAAGAAGAAGACAGGGGGAGAAGTCTCCAAGGCCTTCAAACAGATCTTTAAGGAGAGAGTGCCCGAAAAGCTCCAGACAGACAAGGGGACTGAGTTCATCAATAAAGATGCACAGCTTCTGTTCAAAGAGAACGACATTCACTGGTTCACCACCGAAAACGTGGAGATCAAATGCTCTGTCGTGGAACGGTTCAACAGGACTTTGAATGGGAAAATTAGGAAGTACTTGGTCGCCAACAACACCAACAGGTACGTGGATATATTGAGTCAGCTGGTCAAAAATTACAACAACTCGCGCCACAGAAGCATCAAAATGACCCCTGTTGAAGCCAGTCAAGAGGAGAACAGCGGAGACGTGTATCGCAACCTGTTTCAGGAAAAGGTGATCCGTAAAGCAAAGTATAAGGTGGGTGATAAAGTTAGGATATCGATATACAAGACAACCTTCAGAAGAGGGTATCAAGCAACCTTTACAGAAGAAGTGTTTGTCATCTCTGAGGTACTAGAAACCGACCCAATCACTTACAGAGTTAAGGATTTAAATAATGATGAGGTTAAAGGCACTTTTTATGAAAATGAACTAGTAAAGTATGATAAGAAGGACGATGTATATAAGATCGAAAAAGTCCTCAAAAAGAAAGGGGACAAATATCTAGTAAAATGGTTAGGCTATCCTGAGACAAGCTGGATTGATAAAAAAGATTTAGTTAATTTTTAATAGCTGACAAGAGCTATTAAAAATTCCAATTTAATGCTTCGAAAATGGTTCTGCAGATTTCTTCATACTGAGCTAGCGTCTTCTTCATTTTTGGTAACTTGAGTGGGACCTCGAAATCCCTTATTCGTAACATATGGAACAAGATGTAGTTTTTGCTGATTAGGTTTTTCCGCTCTGGAAACATCTCTTCATATTTATGGATTAAAGACAAAAAGTCAACAACCAGCTGTTCCTCGAAAGGGAGATTGAACTGACCTATCCAGTTTTCCAGATTGTTTGCTCTGCTTTTCAAGCTCTGCTGTCTCTTCATGATTAAATACAGTTGCAGATGGTTCAAAGGGGGTTTATTGGGATTGTACCTCAGTTCTTCGCCACATGCTTGGCAAATGTACCAGCTATCATCGTTTTGTATTACATATTCGTGCTCACACTCTTGGGCTTTAGTTTTCAAGTCTGAAGAAACTTTTCTGTTTAGGTCAAACAGTCTTACTATTTCCATCACTTCCTCCATATCCATATTTTATTTTATAAAGTCTTCCTTTTAACCCCTTTTTAATTTGATTTTGCCTCATCAAGGATTTAAGCATTTAAAGAAATTAATTCTATATATAAAGATGGAAGATTTGCAATCAAAAACCGTCCGGCAGTTGCAAGACTACTGTCGGGAACATAATATTCGAGGATACTCGAAACTTAGAAAGGTGGAACTGATCGACCTCATTCAATATCATAACGGCCTTTCCACTTTTCCTTTCCACAATGACTTGTTTAGCAAGCCAAAGAAGAACAGAGTGCGTAAGATCAGGTGTTGCGGTAAGTTATTTAAGGGATCAAGCATGAATAAGCACCTACAATCTAAAGGGCACCTAAACTATAAACCAAAGAAGGCAACCGCTCTCCCAGAGTGTGGAAGAGTGGAGCATCGACTACATCACATGACTCTCCCCCAACTACGGGAATTTTGTCGAACGCATGGCATTAGAGGCTATTCCATGTTAGGAAGGAGGGCAGACATCATAGCATACATAGAAAGCGTATTGTTCAACCGTCATTTCGGGTTTGATGCAGACCTGTTTTTAGATACGCGAGAGAGAAGGCTCTACACCCTCCACAAAGTTAATACAGCCTTTGAATCTCGCTTGAAGACGTACGACATCCAAAATGAACACAACCTGATGCTTCCCAAAGACTTTTTGAACGATGTGGCATCACTAGTCCGGGGACTCATCACTAAACACATAAAGAGGCTGCATGGTTTGAAGGTTAATTTCGAATTCCTCTGTGACTATCAAAAGGGTAAAGACGATGCTATTATAGAAATGGAGAAAAACTTCAAAACAGAAAACGCAGTCATCTTAGAATCAACTGATTTGGTAGCTTATTACAGATCGGTTATCCAAAAATTATTGACAGAAATGGAGGAGTTTGTTGCAAAAGGTTCGGGATGGACGCTTGTTAGAATTAAAAGCCTTGAGGTGAGGATCAATAAATACAACCCGCTGAGAGGGGCATCCTACATTGATCTGCCGAAAAAGATTAAAGCCAAAAAGGCAGTCATAAACGTACAAAATGAGGATAATAAGTGTTTCATGTGGGCAATACTCTCTGCGCTGCATCCAGTGGAAAAAGATGCCCAAAGAGTCACCAAATATAAACCGTATGAGAATGAGCTAAAGTTTGAAGGCATTGAGTTTCCAGTGAAGATGGAAGATAGAGTATTTAACAGGTTCGAAAAGTTGAATAACATATCGGTGAACATATATTCATACGAAGGTAATGACATTTACCCATTGAGAATCACTAAAAATAAGGAAGACAAACACGTCAATTTGCTGTACATAAAGAATAAGGAAGGAAACAGTCATTACTGTTGGATAAAAGACCTCTCCAAATTGATAAGCGGACAAGTGACTAAACACAACGGAAAGGTATTCACCTGTGAGAGATGCCTGCTGTATTATTACTCCGAAGAGGACCTCCAAGCTCATGAAACGGATTGTAGGAAGAATACGCCAGTAAAGATTGTAATGCCCAAGGAGGACGAATCTCTGCGGTTCAAAAACTACCAAAGGTCTTTACGATTACCCTTTGTGATGTATGGAGACTTCGAGTGCTTGACAAACAAGATAAACACCTGCCGCCCTACAAAAGACAGCTCATTCTTACATAAATATCAAAAGCATGAACCTATGAGCTTCACTGTCTACATCAAATATAAACACGCAGACTATAAGGCACCAATCACATACAGAGGACCCAATGCCACCAAGCTGTTCTTTGATACAGTGAAGACTGAGGCGCTAGCGATAAAGAACATTTATGATAAGAAGCAACCCATCAAAATGACCACCGAGGATGAAGAGCATTTCCAAAGGACCCATGTTTGCCATATCTGTGACGGAGATATCAGGAAGAAACCTTCACCCTATTCACCCAAGGATGAGCCAGACTTCCGAAAAGTCAGAGATCATGACCATCTTCTCGATCCGGCGAAATGTGAATCGAACTACAGAGGACCTGCTCACAACCTTTGCAACCTAAAGTACCAAGAGCCTTCGTTCATTCCGGTGTTTATCCACAACCTATCTGGCTACGACGCCCATCTCTTCATAAAGGAGCTCGGTGGGGAGAAAGGAGACATTGATGTCATTCCGAACAACGAGGAGAGGTACATTTCATTCAGTAAGGAGGTCGGGGCAAAAACTGTAGAAGTAGGCGATGGGAAGAAAGCAAAGGTACCTGGTATAAAGTTGAGGTTTGTCGACTCGTTCAAGTTCATGGCCGCTAGCGTCGACAGTCTTGCGAAGAACGTAAAGGAGTTCCGGGAGACAGCCAAGTACTTCCCCAAGGACAAACTGGACCTCGTCACCCGAAAAGGCGTCTATCCATACGATTATATGGACTCGTGGGACAAATGCGAAGAAACCAAGCTACCCCCACAAGAAGACTTTTACAACCAATTGAATGAGTCACACATAAAGGATGAGGACTACGAGCACGCTAAAACGGTATGGAATGCATTCAACATTAAGACATTGGGTGAATATTCCGATTTGTATGTGAAGACTGATGTACTCATCCTAGCCGACATCATGGAACACTTTAGAGATGTCTGTCTAAAGACCTATAAGTTGGATCCTGCATGGTACTTCACTGCACCCGGACTCTCGTGGGACGCCATGCTCAAAACCACGGAGGTCGAGCTAGAGCTATTGACAGACTATGACATGATACTCATGCTAGAAAAGGGGACCAGAGGAGGCATCTCTCAGTGCTGTAACCGATATGGGAGGGCGAACAACAAGTACATGAGGGACTATGACGAGAACAAGAAGTCTAACTACCTGATGTACCTTGACGCCAACAACCTTTACGGATGGGCCATGAGTCAATACCTACCGCATGGTGGTTTCAAGTGGAGCACTGTGTCAGATGTGACCCAAGTAGCGGATGACTCAGACAAAGGATACATCGTAGATTGCGATCTACAGTACCCGACCCATCTACACAACCTCCATTCAGACCTACCTCTAGCACCTGAAAGCAGGATGCCCGATGGCTCAAAACAGCCAAAACTACTGACGACCCTCTATGACAAAGAGCATTATGTGGTTCATTACAGGGTTTTGAAGCAACTGTTGCAGTTGGGGATGAAGCTCAAAAAGGTGCACAAAGTGTTGGAGTTTCAGCAGTCTCCCTGGTTGAAGAGGTACATCGACCTGAACACAGAAATGAGGACAAAGGCAACCAATGACTTTGAGAAAGACTTCTTCAAACTTATGAACAACTCGGTCTTTGGCAAGACGATGGAAAATATCAGGAAGCGACTCGATATTAGGCTAGTATGCGATCCCCAGAAAGCGGAGAAGCTAGTTGCTAAGCCCAATTTCAAGGGAAGGACCATTTTTGACGAAAGATTAGCCGCCGTGCATATGAACAAGACGAAAGTGATTTTTAATAAGCCAATATACGTCGGCATGAGTATATTAGATCTATCGAAGCATCTGATGTACGACTTCCATTATAATCTTATGAAGCCTAAATATGGGGACGATATCAAGCTATTGTACATGGACACTGACAGTTACATCTACGACATACAGACCGAGGACTTTTATGAAGATATGAAAGGAATGATTGATTATTTCGACACCTCCGATTATCAGGAAAATAATAGATATGGAATGCCTAGAGTAAATAAAAAGGTCTTGGGGAAGATGAAGGATGAAAATTCTGGAAAAATCTTGGAGGAGTTCGTTGGCTTAAGATCTAAGATGTATGCCTGTAAGACTGAAACAGACTTGGTGAAAAAATCCAAAGGAGTAAAGAAATGTGTCGTGAAAAACAGGATAACCTTTGAGGACTACAAGAACTGCCTATTCAAGCAAGAAGTACAGCACAGAACCATGAATCTCATCAGGAGCACAAAGCATGAGATTCATTCCATACAAGTCAATAAGATTGCCCTATCAGGAAAAGATGACAAGCGTCATATATTGGAAGATGGTATCCATACTTTGGCTCATGGACATTATGCGATGAGGCAGATTGTCGCTTAGAGCTCTAATAGACAAATTTTAAAAGCAAACGCTTTTAAAACTTAAGGTGGACGGCGATCATCTCATAGAGCATCGTTGGTAGGAGAAAACTCTACTTGGTGTGCGGGGTGGGCTTTTCCAGTATCCTTCTTACCTCGATAGATTAAATGGCACTTTCTCATAAAGCTTAGATACTCATCAGTCATAACTTTATTGAATCGGTCCGGGAGGAAAACTGAACCTGTTCCCTCCAAACTTACCACAGCCTTTTCACCATACCGTGTCTTTATCATTTTCGCATCGGATATCAGGTACTTTTTATCAATTTCTAAAGCATCCAGCTTTAGGTAGTTTGATTGTAAGTTACCTACTGAGTTTAGACTTTCGAGAATATGACTTTCCATGGTTTTATTTCTATACTAAATGTATTTCTTTAAGTGCTTAAAATGTCGGAGAGGTAAAGTTTTCAACGCAGCAAAGAAGGTGCGTTGCTATAAAAACTTTGGACCGTTGTTTTCTAAAAGGGGGTGCTCGCCGAAGGGGGTACCCTTGCGGCTCAGCGACTTTTTGCTTGGATTCGGTTTTAGTGGTGGGCGGAGTTTTTATGGGGTGGAAACAATTATGGCATTTTTTATACCATTGAATTCTAAAAGGGGGTTCGATTTGAATGGTTGGTTGAGAGCTATTACTTTCTAAAAGGGGGTGAGATTTTTATGGGGAGGCTTTCACCATCATTTAAAATAATTTATATGGATAAAATAGAGCCATCACTTTCTAAAAGTGGGTACGGTTTTAGTGGGTGGTTTGAGAGCCATTATTTTTAAAAGTGGGTGGAAATTTAATGGGTGGTTTTCGCACCATTGTTTTTAAAAGTGGGTGGAAATTTTAATGGTGGGGTTGAGAGCCATTGTTTTAAAAAGTGGGTGGAGTTTTTATGGGGGTTTTCACTCCATTGTTTTTAAAAGTGGGTGGAGATTTTATGGGATGAAATAGAGCCATTACTTTTCTAAAAGTGGGTTCGGTTTTTATGGGGGTGTTTGTGGGTCTGCGCCAGCTCTCTCATGTGCACACTACTCACCTTTGCTTATTATATTAACACACATATTTTCTGTATTTTTCTACATGCTATCTTTCCTGGCTGATCCGTCGATTGTGGACTGTAGTTCTATAATTTTCTAGTTCAAAATTGCAATGTCTTTTTAGTGGTTTTATTAACAAGCACAAACAAACATAACAATTAAATAGTTTTTTGCCCTATGGCAAGACCAACACAGACCATACTGCGATGAACAATCATTTAACACAGACCATATTGCGTAACAATCTTCGCTTATGGTCAGCGAGCTAATACTGCTGGTGATAGCAACAGAGGCTATCACGTGATCGCGCGGGGAAGCGCTCGGCCCCTAGGAGCGTCAAGACGCAACATACCGCCCCACGTTGACATGTTTTAACATTCAAATTATTTAGAATAATGAACATAAACTAATATTAGCTAAATACTAAATTACTTAATTGAGACATAAGTACAGTAAAACATATTTCTTAACATGAATACCTTACATATAATCCATTATATCAAAATACAAATTACGAAACACAAATCATATAACTTCAATGCAATCGTTGAAAATGAAAGAAACTAAGAAAATCATTTGGTTCATTCTAACATTAAGTAACATTCTTAAACATGATAAAAAGGGGTACAAGAGCACATAAATACAATTAATACTGGCCTTGAAGATTATCATTAATAGCAAGTACACAAATTTTGGAGATAGACCTGGTCACAATACTTGAAAGGGTTTTCATTTTTACAACTCTGATATTTTTTATCTCTCCCCGGTATAATTTTTACTACTCTTCCTAAGCCCATTTATACGGAGGTAAATTATCTTCCTTTAAAAGAGCCATGCAACCCTCCCTTACATTATCTTTTTGAAACATTCAGTTGTTTCTTTGATCCAAATGATGGAGGTAGTCCCGATACCATGTCTTCCAAATAATTTGAGTTACTTTGACAACTCTTTGCCACCTAGTTAGTCCATTATCGGTTATTTCTACGAGTCCAGGCTCTGGTAGGAAGTTGGAGGACCAATTAAGAAATGAGCTGGGGCTTAGCACTTCCAATTCATTAATATCATTGGATAATGGGAACAAAGGTCGGGAATTTAAAATACCCTCTATTTCAGTGCTAATAGTTATAAACTCTTTTAAATAACTTTGGCATTACCTAGAGTTCTTTTGAAGTGGTATTTAAAGGATTTTACTCCCACTTCCCATAATCCGACAAAATTCGGTGATCGAAGGGGGCATAAATTTCCAATTGATAGATTCTGATGACAAATAGTGAGCAAGGGATTCATTCGGCTTATTTGCTAAGTTATGCAACCTTTTTAATTCGGTGTTTGCTCTTACAAATGTTGTACCGGTATCAGACATAATGGTGGATCTTTTACCTTTTATAACAAAAAATCTTTTGAAAGTGGCTATGAAAGCGTTCGCGATAAGGTCCGAGACAACTTCTAAATGAATTGTCTTTGTGACTAGGCAAAAAAAATATTGATACATAAATCTTGCTTAAGTCCCCTTCCTTTGGTTTGTATATTTGATTAAGAACGACCACAAAATCTATTCCAAAATTCAAAAAGGGGGGATTTGGGGTTACGCGTTCTGACGGAAGATTTCCCATTAATTGATTACTTACTACGGGTTTGTTCCAGTGGCGTAGCGAGAGGGGGGCAAGGGGGTCTATCATGCCCCGGGCACCACTCGCAGAGGGGCACCAAATGGTCCCAAAATAACTAATTTTATGTATTATATTACTATATGTTTTTCGGGGGAGGGGGGCACCAAAAAGGTATCGTGCCCCGGGCGCCAGTTATGCTCGCTACGTCACTGATTTGTTTTTAAAACATATAACACAATTATGAGTAATTTTTCGGGCAACAGATCTACCATTTAAAATCCAATATTTTTGTCTAACATGACTTAGGAGTGCCTGAGGTCACACGTGGAGGAATTTTCTATGAAGACTTTCAAAGTTCAACTCACTAAGTCTATGATTACTCCGTAATACGCTGGATGTTTAGAGTTAAAAGTTAAATTAATATTTTGCAAACGTTCCCCTACCCGAATGACTCCATCTTCATCTAAAAAGGGATTTAAGAAGCTTAATTTACTATTATCTGGGACTTTTTTGCTTCTCGTATGAGCCTAATTTCTTGGAAAAGCATAATTTTGTACATATTTAATGAGAAAGTTTTCTGATTCTCTAAGTTCTCTTGCAGTAAGAGGTCCAGATTTTTGGTTGGCACTCTTTCTACTATTGCTAATAAACCTGAAAATAAAACTTAAAATTCTAATTAGCTTAACAAAATTATTGGTCAGTGCTAGTAATTTTGGTAGAAAGTCATTAGTTTGTAAAATTAATGAAATATTTGCCAGTTCACTAGAGTCAATAAAATCATCTGAAGTTTCAGTGGTTGTTAAGACAGGTGAGACGTCTTTCATTTCTTTTCGAAAGTCATAATCGTCTGTTGAATGTAAGTCTATGGAACCATTAAAATGGAAGTCTTATGTAATAAATTCTGGTCCCCTCCACCACATTCTATTTTCTGAAATTTCATTCGGATCCAAGCCTCGAGAGATGATATCGGCTGGATTGTTGCTTGATGGCACATGTTTCCACTGAAACTTAGCTGTATACCGTTGGATCTTGGCCACGCGATTTCCCACAAAGGTCTTTAATTGATGGGGGGGGGGCATTTTTATATATGCTAGAGCAATGGTGGAGTCGTTCCACAGGTATACTTCAGGTATTTGCAATTTCAAGGAATGAAGTATGCGTACTGTCAGTTTTGATAATAGAAGACATGCCGAAAGCTCTAATCTTGGACTGGAAACTGTCTACAGTGGTGCCACTAGAGACTTGCTGCTTAGGAGCTTGGAGGCAATATGCGATGAATTGAAGCACTGGACGTATACTACTGCTCCGTATGCGGCCTCCGAAGCATCTGCGAACCTATTCTTGGGCATCTGGAAGTAAAATATAGCGGTCAATATGTATATTTCTTATAGTTTTTAACGCTACAGTATACCGAGTCCAATATTGTGCAAGATGCCCAGGAAGAGGGTCGTTCCAGTCTAGTTTTTGAATGAATATTTTGTCCTTTGGTATCACCGGCCCAATTAAGCCAAGTGGATCAAATATCTGAGCCAAATCCGAAAGGACAGTTCGCTTGGTTATTGTCTGGCTGCCCCATAGTCACTTGGAATGAAAACACATCGAAATCTGGTTTCCGCAGAATTCACTTGCTGCAGAATTCCGTTTTCTCATTGGGTTAATTTTGTTAAGATCAAAACTTTCGTATTAAGCTAGTTCTTGAATGTTCCATGTGGGGTTTACTTTACTTAGAAGAAATAGAAGCATAACCAACTGTTTTTTTCGTTTTTTTCAATGAAGGCTGCTTTGAATCAAACAACTCAGAACTCAGAAAATAAATATCGAAAACCGAACAGAAGAATGTTTTCGCTCATACCCGGTGCCAGTATTATTTTTTAGGCTCAACATCAAAATTATTTTTTTAAATTGAAAATAAAATAGTATATATGTAATGGTAACTCTTATACTTTTTACAAGTGTTTACTATGCACAAAATAAATTTTAATACCAGCTTTTGTGTGTAAACTTTGATTTAATATTGGTATTATTCTAGTTTCTATAGAATGCAATGATTCACTACGTAGAAAAATGAGGAATGTTACCCGATATTAACGGTACTAACAAACATACAAGAATAAAATTTCCTTTACCAAGACTCAAAGGGAAAACAATACAAAAAATATTCATAGCTATAATTATAAATCATATATTAGCTCTGAATAAAGGAAACATAAAGATTTATAGACATGTTATAAGTTTATATAAGGAAGTATTTCCCAATTGTTTCACTCCACTTTTGGCGAACAGATAGAAATAACTAAGACATATTCATTTAGAATATGTGATAATTATTCTGAAAATTATATCATTAAGAGTAGATAAACTGACAATTAAGATGAAGTTAATCCTATTACTAGTATTATTGAAACCCGACATGTTGATTGGCTTCGTAATTGTAGTGTTCAATGTTTTAAGTTTGTCCATCAATATGTCATGGCATTTCTATGGTTATAAAACGATGCATAAGATAGACTCGATTCATGCTACAGACACAGTTTGGTTTCTGATGTGTGAAAAAGTATGAATGAATGTTTTAAGAAGGGCTAATTGAAATGTTAAAAATTGACCCCGAAGAATTTAGATCGTATTTGGATATATTTTCTTAATGGTTATACAATAATGGAATAAATTTAAAAGAGGTAATATAGTTCATTATTTATTTATATTTTAAGTTAACAGGGTGACTTTTAGATATCTCCCTGGTATTGAATCTCACAAAATGCTGACAGGGAACAAAAAGGAAGGTAAAAAATTCGTAATACCCCAATTTAGAAGAGTGGCAGCATGTTTTTGACCAACAAGTGTAAACTCAGCATCAGACATTCTGAACATCAGATGTCTCAATGAACGAATGTCTGAATTAGTGGTTTGTCTGGTGGGGATGAACTGAAATTTCTATTTAAACGAACGGTTAGAATTATGGGCCGCTACCCTTGTAAATAATTATGGGTTTTAGCAGTTTTATCTATGTATTGCATAACAGATGTAAATGTAAGAATAATCTGAAATGTCCTATATGCATATAAAATTTTTTAAAACATTCCTTTGACAACCGCTGTACATGAAAAAGTATCCGAATACACTTTTGAATACTACGAACCGAAAACCATCAAGCTTTGCTTTTTAAATCCGCTTTTTTACTAATTTGCAAACGATACAATTAGTGTAAAGGATGTTTTTAAAGCCTTTGAGTGAAAACCGTAAAGAAAGGTTTTATTGAACATACAAAAGTATAATTTAGTTATTGTGTTTCTAGTGTTCCGAATATTTACTGGTGAGGTCAAATTTCTAGTTCTGTTGTCAAAATGATAGAAAAAGAAACAAATCATGTAAAATAAGATTTCTTTACTCCAGAAATATATATGTGTTTTAGTTATTTGAAATTTTGTTAAAATTAAAGAGCCGTTATGTACTGGAATTAGTCATTATTATATGATCTGTCGTTGCAAAAAAATTAAAAATATGCGGGAAAACAATTTTGTCTCATTTTGATAAATGAATAATTTTCACTTTTATTTACTATAAGTTTATATATGTAGATCAAAAGAAATAACTCATTATTCCATAATAAATTTTATCAAATTATCGTAAAAAAATTTTACATTTTTTACCTACTGACCAAAAATGTAGGTAAATGAAAATGTTTCTAACTCAACCTCGTTTAAAATGAGAAATTATAATGAATGATCTTTTAATCACAGTTTTCAGTAAACACTTTCAGAAAGTGTGTGAAAAATTAATATTACTCAACTTTTCAATTCTCTAGACTATATTTTGCAAAAAACTAATTTTTCCAAGCCTTATCGATTAGAATTTTAAACGTCTCAAATAGCTTGAGGCAAAAACTGAAATTTGCATGTAATCTTTAAAACCTTTATACCAGATAACGCTCTATTATCTTTTTCTTCGTAATTGTAAAGTCTCTATAAAGGAACGAAAAATAAATAGTTTCGTCTTTTTTCTAGCCGTAAGCATAAAATGTTTTATAAAGCACTGGATTTTTACCGCTATTTATTACAATGTGCAGTTTCAGCATTTTTTATGTCGCTGAGTTATCTTGTCTCTATGAATTTGTTATTTTCATTGAAGAACATATTTTTAAATAACCCGAAATTATAGAGAAATATACTTGTAATCGGTTTTAACTGAACTACAGAACTGGTTGTCTGTTCATTAGCGTTTATCAAGATCACACGCATAGAAAAGAAAGAAATTACATTTACAAAAATAAAATCAACAACTTTTTTCATATTAATGTTAGACAGGTCTATTATAACTTCCGTGTTTTGATCATCACTATTACTAATTTAAATAATTTTGTATGACCAAATAATGTAGGAATAAGTGTTTTATAATTCTCTCCTACTGATATAACATAATGAGGTCATGCTACAGGTGAGAAATATAAATTAACTTTCAGGTGTAACATTATCGCAAGTAACTAAACGAAATAATACACTGCTGGCACTGCAAATGCAACACCCTGAAGGAAACATGCAAATAACATGAAATTTACAACATGCATTAGCGGAGGTGAGATATGCAAATGATTAGAATTTCAGCGCAGACGCACATCACGCGCGCCTGTGGCGCCACTTCAAAGAACTATTTAAGGCTTGGAGATTTCGACGATTTCAAGTTCGGCAATTGTGTTTTTCTTGTGGTTTCTTGAAAAAAACGATCAATTATGCCTCGTCGAAAACAGCGATCATCTTTTGATCAAGTATCCGAGTTCGACAGAGGAAGGATAGTGGCCTACCGAGATTGTGGATTATCTTTCAGGGAAATCGGAAGTCGTGTTCGAGTCGTGTTCGACGAAACAAACAACTGTAATGCGGATATGTGATCGCTGGATGCAGGAGGGTACGACGGACCGGCTTGTTCGATCGCATCCACCTCAGCGCACCACTTCACGTGATGACAGGCAAATTGTGCGCATGGCAGTGACGGATCGCTCAGTCACATCACGAACCATAGCACAGCACATGCAGTCTGTAACGCATCATCCAGTGTCTGCGCGTACCATTCGACGCCGTTTACAGCAGAGTGGTCTGTCCGCAAGACGTCCATTGCTTTGTCTACTCTTGACGCAGAACCACAGACGTCTCCGCCGCCAATGGTGCGATGACAGAAGGATGTCGATGGCAGAATGGAATGAAATTGTCTTTACTGACGAGTCGCGCTTCTGTCTGCAACACCACGATGGTCGCATTCGAGTCTGGAGACACCGTGAAGAGAGGATTCTGAACAGCTGCGTTATGCACCGCCCCATTGGTCCTGCACCGGGTATTATGGCATGGGGCGGTATTGGATATCACTCTCGCACACCTCTAGTACGCATTGCCGGTACTTTAAACAGCCAGCGCTACATCTCCGAGGTGTTGGAGCCAGTTGTCCTTCCTTACCTTCAGGGTTTGCCCACAGCCATATTTCAACAGGATAATACTCGACCACACGTGGCACGCATTGTGCAACGGTTCTTCGTCAATCGCCAGATTGAATTGCTTCTCTGGCCGCCTCGCTCTCCTGATCTTTCGCCGATAGAAAAAATGTGGTCCATGGTTGCTCTACGATTGACCCAGATTCCATCCCCAGCTGCCATAGCAGATCAACTTTGGCAACGTGTGGAAGCTGCTTGGTCTGCTGTACCCCAAGAACTCATCCAAAGTCTCTTTGAATCAATGCCGAGGCGTGTGGCAGCGGTGTTCTCCAACAATGGCGGCTACTCTGGCTACTGATTTTGGCAGGAACCTCACTTCACAGAAGTCTAAAAATTTAATCATTTGATACTTGGTCAACATGTTATCTACAAAATAAATTTTGTTGTGACATCTCTTGTCTTTCTTGGTGTTGAAATTTAGGTGGCATGCAGTGTAGTAAAATTTGAAAAGGCAGTAAAAATAATGATAACTAACTTATTTCTTTACAACTAGGAAAAAAGTTTCTTGATAGTACATTTGTATTAACGGTGTTTTATTATACGATTAAGGACGGTTTGGATTGATATTCGTAGCCATTGTGTGGGTCAGGATCGAGAACTTCTTATAATTGAATTAGTATGACTACCACTGCAGAGAGTAACAATTATTAGGGGTTCGTACAAGATGTCACGCTTCTGTCTGTTGCAAATAGACTAAAAGAGAGAAAAGCATAAATTGGTACCGGAGATTATCTTAGTGCTTTGAGAGAATTTTACTGATGGACGAAACAGGAACAATCTGGAATAAATTTTCAAGAAAAATGCAGAAATTTTAAAAATAGGAGAATTTCTTATCTACTACATTCAACGGAAATCTCGAGGCATTTACCACTTACGTCAACTTTGCTGCTCATCCTTTTTCTTTTGTTCACGTATAACTACTTATTACAAGTTTTTCTTAATAAAATTAATAATAGACAGTAACATAACACTGACTAGACAAATCTTAAAAATTTTTCATGGCACCATTTAAATAAATTTTTTTATAATTTTAACGTACTAAACCCGAAATTGTAATTTTGCAATTTGACTGACAAATAATTATCCGCAACAGAGCAGATCATTGCTTAACAATTTATTAAACTTGAATTTTTATTTTATTGACTCCAGTGCTTAAAATTCAACTACGATTAAAAAGAATATCCACAATTTATGGGGATTTAATTGTACGTAATAATCTGCTTCATTAAGTCAGTTATATTCATCTTCCGACTTCTAAAAATAAAGTTATTGCGCATTTCTTCGCAATTCAATACTAGTATCTGAAAAATTTCTAAAATGTTCTCTGCAATGTATACAAAGATTAATGTTTCAAAATAGTTGTAGAGTATAGCTCACTTCTACCCAGACTTGGGTGTATATAATTTGAAGTGGCACTCTAAATGAATTTGATATAAACACAGTTTCTACATGAAACAATGTTTATTGAATTCGTTGCACATATAGAATTTGCTTTTACATCAATAAGCATACGTACTACTTGTACGGAATATATATTAGCGTTCAATAAAAATACACTTTGCCATACTCACAAACCAGCAGAGAGTCAAACCAGCAATTCTGCCACGTAAACTTGGGACCTGCTAAGCACAAGCGCCGGTTAACACCTGGAGCTGCTGACCTCGCAGCTCCCTCTCGCTTATCTATCAACCTTTTCTTCAACCTCTTTTATTAATCAAGCTGCATGGTATTTATACTAAACGCGTATGCCGAAATTAGCATATCTCAAGCAGCTTCTTTAATTCATTCACTCAAAAGTTCGATTCTTGTGAATCGAATTTTATGTATACCTTACACTGGCCTCCCTCGAAAAAAAATTAGGTAACTGAGGTCTGAACGGCTTCAGTTAACTAATTGAAAATGCGTGCTGGTCTGACTTTTTACATAATGGATGGCAAAGCCAAAAAAATCTTCCACACAATTTGTGGGGGAAAAACTCCACTCCCATTTTACAAAACTAACCCCGAAGTGTCCAGGTGACACCAACACATAGTGGATTTGCAAAGTTGCGGATACTGGGCTGGCCAACTGCGCCCTAGAAAATCTATTTTAAAAGTGTCAACACAATTGCACAGCATGACATTTCTTGACTGTTTGTAGCTGCTCTCCCATAATTCATAATACACATGTGTTATGTTTTGTGAACTTAGTACATTAGTTAGTTAATTATTGTATTATGCAGTATGTATTTTTTTCTATTCACTACATTTCCCCTTCAAAAATTTATAAAACAACAGTATGCCGTTTTTTTTTCAGTGGCTCACCCCTTCCCCTCAAAATGTTTGCACAGTATATACAATGGGGAACTTCAAACCAATTTGGTTCGATTTTATTAGAGGAATTTTCGATTTTATTAAGAGAATTGATACAAGACTTGTTCATGAAAGCGGCAACTTCCCTGCACCAGCCTGTCCATTCCGTGGAACCTCTCTTGATGGTCGCAGCCCTTGTAAAGGGGTTCGTTGACCGTGTGGGCATCCTTCGTACAGCAGGTCCTGTGGCGCTGATCTGGCTTGACGAGGGACGGGAGGTTTCTTGGGAGGAGGCCAACCTTGCTTTGCGGCTGATATCTTCCGCTTCCTGTACTTATGCAAAGGACCTTTAAAACTGTAATTCTTCCTTTTAATTACCTTGTGTACCTTATGTGTGCCACGTTCATCCTTTTATAGCGGTTTTGTAGTGCACACTTTACTTTTCTCCGTACTTTTTACAGTATAGGCATTAGATTTTAATGCAGATTCTATTTTTTCAAACTTATACGTCGCACCAACGCGTTTAGTTACTGGCTTTATCTCGCCCTTTATGATATGTTTACAATTTAGTTCGCTGCTTGTTTCAAGTTTTTCAACAACCTGACTCTGTTTTTGGTATTGCTGCTTATACGACCTATTGTTTACCGACTTAATTACTTCAGTATTAGCAGTTTTAATGCTGGAACCTGAAGGCGCTTTTTCTCGTTTTTTATCCCCCTTAACTTTAGTTTTTACCTCTTCTGACGAAAAAGTCTCTTTGAAACTTGCGACATCAGAATCGTTATCATTTAAATTCTTTAAAACTGCTTCAGTTTTGGGAAGATTAAGCTTTTCGTACTCGTGCGTTTTAATGCAAACTACGTCTATAACTTCCGAAGATTCAGCTAAACTACTTACAGTATAACTCTGTGTCAACTTTTCATCCTGATTCTCAGTCTGGTTTTCATGTACTTTAATTAAAACCATATTATCAACCTGGCCTACAGCATCCTCATTCGGATGGAAACTTGAAACGATAACATCATTACCTTGCGAGTTCCTACTATCGTGTAAAGCATGTTTATTATCGTCAACTAATAAGTATTCACTAACTTCCGTAACACATACTTCGTCATCTACTAAATTTCCTTCGTTAACAGATGTGTGAATATCATCTAAAATATCAGGTATAGCATTAATACAAGTATCAGAAGATTTGTTTTCTAAACCACTAGCATTATAGCCCAGTCAAAATAGGTTTTATGGCTAAAAAAAATATGAAAGTTTTGAAAATTGGTGGAGATGTTTGTTTAGGCATGCTAATGAACATACTAAAAGTCCCCACCGATCAGACTTGAGCTTTCGCCGCCATCTTGGAAAATGTGTACACTTTTTTGGTTTTTTGGAAATAACTTTAAAAATATTGATTTTATAAAAAATAATTAAATACAAAAACTAAAGAGCATTAAATTATGAACAAAAATCATTCATAACATTTTTTTATATGTCTAACAGGAACAAAGATAATTGACTTTTAAAAGAGTGCACTATCACACCTGGGACGCGCAAGCGCGGTTCCCCATCGCGGTGGGGGGAAATACCAGCGCATGTGCATACCATAATTAGCCAAATTAGTTTTACACTAAATGGGAAAGTTTTTTGTATTTTTTCAAATAACTAGGGAAATATTAACTTTACGTAAAAAAAGTTTATTTCAAAAATTAAAAGACATTAAATTATGTACAAAAACGATTTTATACATTTTTCTCGTAAGCCTAACAGGAACGAAGATATTCACTATAAAATGCTCGTTGATAATGGATGTAGCTTTAAAGTCTCGTTGCAGGCGCTCTTGTAACCTGAATTTCTAACCTCTCCCACATTTCGGCATTCTTTAAACACAAGAAAATAGACTTTAATGTTTTTGGCTATGTAGATAATTAATAATTATTAATTTTATACATGAATGTAGTAAACTTGGGGTATTCACTATCAGATTTCCATTGCGAATAATTGTTAATGCTTACCTACTCAGGATTTACGTGCTTTTTTCGGAACGGGATTCTCCCTTTCGTCAGGCATGTATAGATCGTCTATGGAACCCTCTAGCATCGGTCCATTCATCAACTTCTTTCATTCGATCGTCATCATCAACAGGGCTGATGCCATTCTGACATACCCCATTGCAATTATTGCAGGCCGTTGTGCAGTTGATGCCTGCTTTCCGACATCCCCATCTTACTCCACAGTGAGTCTTACAGTTGCAAAACACCATGTTTAAAACTGAATCGGGAGCTACTGCATCCATAGTTGTGATGGCACAAGAATTTTTTCTTGACGCTTCCAGCCCCACAGGCAGTTGGGCCTTTCTTTTTCAGGTGCTCCAAAGTCTTCCTCATTTTAATTTCGATGGCTCGTATTTGAGTGTGTGTGTTTAAGGTTTCTTGCGATGGTGGTTCAGTAACAAAATCTCGAGACAACTCACGGAGATTTTTACATTCCAAATCCGATATGTCCATGTCGTCAAAAATTATTTTTGCTAGAGCTTTTTGGGTCAATAAATGAGCTCGGACGGCCCTAGCGTATGCATGGCCAGGCAACATTTTTACTCCTGACGTAGGTGCATAAATCAAAGTGAGTATTTCTTTTAATCCACTTCCAACCATTATGTACCCAATGAAGCCTAAGAATGACAATAAAAGATGGAATCCACCAAGCCTCACAATACAACTTGATAATAATGGATTGGATGTTGCTGCGACTATCTCTCGAGCTTTAATATACAGTGGTTGGTCAAACGTGAGTATGCAAGACTTTTGGTGTATTTTAACACACTGCTGGGCAGCATATTTCAGCACAGTGAAAATGGTGCCATACTTGCTTGGTGGAGAATTAACAAAAGGAAGGGGTATTACTTTGGTCTTTTCACAAGGCTGGTTTCTGGTTATACAATGGAAAAATCCTTTCAATTCAGGTATCTGTGGAAGACCTAACCACTTAGCACACATCCAGGAGATATCAGATGGCTTAGGCAGTGGTAAATCTTCCGCTAAAGGATTTAAGACATTCAAATCTTCGATAGTAATTGTTTTTAACCCAGGCCCTCGAAAGTTTTCAAACGTTTCCAGAGGAATGATTCCCATTTTGCCAACGGTCGATGCGGATGTAAGTTCGGCTAATTTTTTTTATCTTCGTCCCGGGTTCCACTGCTGACTCTGGAGTAAAACAAGTAATGCCCCCCATGCTTTGAAACGTATTCAGGCCATCGACTGTCGACACATCTGCATTGTCAAATACGAATTGGCAGAATGATCCCTCGCGCATATAGGGTTGCGAATGATTTATGGCTGACATCTCAAGTGTTTGGGCTTCATAGTAAGAAGAACAAAATCCCAAATTCGAGAGCATTGTTATTAAATTCTTGGAACAGAACTTTTTGTACAAAAATAAAGCAAGACCATTGAGCAGAGGAGACATAAATGATCGTGGCCTTAAAAAAGAAACATTTTGTTCGAAAATCGAACTGAGGTAAAAAAGATCGTAAACTCACAGCGCGCTCTTCACTTTGGGATGTTGACGCGATTTCTGCATTTCTTTTTAAATCAACTTTTATACTTCCTGATATGGTGTAATTTCTCCGACACAACGAATGAACCGAAACAGATTTTAAATGTTCCAACTGTTCATGTTTATTGTCTTTTCTTTGGACACTAGCTCTCTTAAAGCGTCGATCCCCTTTTCTCCTACATTCACGAAATCATCATTTGACATTAATTGTTTACATATAAAACATAGTTCCGTATCAGCCATTGTTCACAGACGCACACGGAACGGTGACTAACTATTAACTGGCTAGGAAAATACTAGGGTAAAACCGATTTGGCGCCTTACGGTATGCACATGAGCGTGTCTTCCAGCCATCGCGATGGGCACCCACGCATGCGGGTCCCTGGTGTGATAGTGCGCTCTTTCCAAAGTCTTTTTTCTTTGTTCGTGTTAGACTTATAAAAAAATATAATATATGTTTTTTGTAGAAGCTACCTCCATCATCAACGCGCATTTTATAGTCAATATCTTCGTTCCTGTTAGGTTTACGACAAAAATGTATAAAATCGTTTTTGCACATTATTTAATGTTTTTTAATTTTTGAAATAAACTTTTTTACGTAAAGTTAATATTTCCCTAGTTATTTGAAAAAATACGAAAAACCTTCCCATTTAGTGTAAAACTAATTTGGCTAATTATGGTATGCACATGCGCGGGTATTTCCCCCCACCGCGATGGGGAACCGCGCTGCGCGTCCCAGGTGTGATAGTGCACTCTTTTAAAAGTGAATTATCTTTGTTCCTGTTAGACATATAAAAAAATGTTATGAATGATTTTTGTTCATAATTTAATGCTCTTTAATTTTTGTATTTAATCATTTTTTATAAAATCAATATTTTTAAAGATATTTCCAAGAAACCAAAAAAGTGTACACATTTTCGAAGATGGCGGCGAAAGCTCAGGTCTGATCGGTGGGGACTTTTAGTATGTTCCTTAGCATGCCTAAACAAACATCTCCTCCAAATTTCAAAACTTTCATATTTTTTTTAGCCATTCGTCAAAATCGGGTCTATTTTGACTGGGGTATTAGTATTGGCACTATTTTCAGAAATTTGTACTGGAATTACCGCATTATTCCAGCTAGACTCACTTTCATTATAAGCCACAAAACCCCCCGACTTTCACTATTCTCAATATAATGATTACTGCTTGGACAAGTTAATACATTTGACAACACAGTTTCAACAGGTTAAACCATATCATGTGAATAAACTTGCCAGTGCACGTAAGGTGTTTGCATATTATTTACTTTAAGTGCACTAATTTCATTGTAACATCGTGAGCTTCTATCATTTCGCCAGCGATACTGGTTTCGCTGTTGGTTTGAAACTCGCGAAAAATTTTGGCGGGGGTGGGGTATAAAACTTCTCGTACCTGAGTGAGGGTAAAGGGTATCGAAGAAATGCCTATTGTCATGTGTAGCTAAAGCTTGAAGGAGGGTAACCTTGCTTGTAATATTTTGTTTGTCCAAAAAATCTTGAACACTTGCATTCAAACGTTGGATAACTATTTTTAAGATTACCGCTTCTGTCATCCCTTCTAAATATTCCTCACACTTGGAAATCTTTTCCATAGCAAAATCTAACGCAGACTGACCTTCACGTTGCCTTAGAGAATAAATTTCTGCTTCAATTTGACTTTGATTAAAGGTCTCTGGAAAAAACGCTAAGAAACTGTTGCTTGAAAGAAAATAGTCAAAAATCAGATTACTGCTTTGCATATACGTGTACCACTGATATGCACTACCTCTTAAAGCGGCTAGAGCAATTTAAGTTTATCCCCCTCTGGGGTGCATTGTTGCTGAAAGTAATGCTCAATTTTCTTTAGGAATTGGCTTGAGGGGCCGCCATTGAAGGTGGCTTCGAATGGCGCAATTTGCTGAACCTTAATTACCCGAGGAAAATTTCCAGCGGGGTTTTGTTCTACAACACTCATTTTCAAATAGTATATAAGTATAATAAGAAGATACTTTCACAATTTAGTTTTATCAATATCAGAGTATACCACAGTATAAAGTTCAAACTTCAAATATGTTGTTTGTTATAAATGTAACGAGAACAACCAGGGTATATATAAACTTTCGGGTGCCAGTATAGAGTTTTCTTAGGGACACTCTATTTGAATTTGATACAAACACAGTTTATACATGAAACAATGTTTATTGAATTCGTTGCACATATAGAATTTGCTTTTACAGCAATAAGTATACGTACTACTTGTACGGAATATATATTAGCGTTCAATAAAAATGCAATTTGCCATACTCACAAACCAGCAGAGAGTCAAACCAGCAGTTCTGCCACGTAAACTTTGGGCCTGCTATGCACAAGCGGCGGTTAACACCTGGAGCTGCTTACCTCGTAGCTCCCTGTCGCTTATCTAACAACCTTTTCTTCAACCTCTTTTGTTAATCAAGCTGCATGGTATTTATACTAAGCGCGTATGCCGAAATTAACATATCTCAAGCAGCTTCTTTAATTTATTCACTCAAAAGTTCGATTCTTGTGAATCGAATCTAATGTATACCTTACATAGTATGGTAATTTATAATAAAATTTAATTGTATACAATAAAGTTAAACAATTATTGTTTGGAGCTTACACACGGGAAAATGATATATCATAATATCACACGAGATGTAAAGCAATCATATGAAAGAAAACTTTTCAAACTTGCAGTATTTTTCATTTTATAATTACAATTAATTATCTTGATGGATACAATTTGCTTTAAACTGAAATTCGATATTAAATGAACTGTAGGTTGAAAGCATCATTAAATAACTTTATTTGTCTTGAAATTTTATTTAAGTTACTTTAATATTTCGTAGAAATATTCACTTGAAAAAATATATCACAAACAAAAAGAACACGAAAAAACCTCAAAATTTTAACCTGTTGCCGCACTGAAGGTAAAAAAAAAATTAAAGATACTGAAACACAGAAAAGCAATAATGTCAAAAACTCACTAAATGGGCACACGCCCTCTACCGAAAGGTTTTATGTTTAAATGAAATTTAACATTATACCCTCCTGGAAAACACCCACGGATTTGAAATAGAAAAAAATCATTATCACAACAACAATCAAGTTAATCAAGTGGTAATTTGCATAGTTTTGAAATTGTTCTTTTTAAGAGAGCACTTTCACATTTCACAGTTACTACTCAAACTTTATCATCCTTGCTTGGATGGACTTCTAAAACTCTAACAAGTTTCTAGTGTAAGGAAGGGACAAGTTCCTTTTTTATGAGAACAAGATCACCAATAGCAATATCGGGTATTACGACGACTTCTTCAGATACAATAATTCAAAACAAATTTGAAGAGACGTCAACAAACTTCAAATCACTTCAACAAATAAAACCATTTTATTTTTAAGATCATAACGCAAAGAAATACATTATAATAACAAAAACTAGCTCGTTCGCTGCCCATTTCATTTCATTTCAGCGTGCGGTATAAAACACAAATTTTTTACACGTGCCTTTTAAAATTCACAAACCTGCTGGCGCTGAAGCCAAAGCTGTTACCTATTTAATAGATGACACTAACAGTGGGTTTAGATAAACACCACGTTGGTCGTTACTGCAACTGGCTTAGGTATTCACTGCTCCACCGAAGCCAGAACTGTTGTAGAAGTCACTGCACAAGTTCCCAGCGCTACAAGCGTGAGATTGAAGTGTTTGTGAAGTCGGGCTCTGGAAGGGCAGTCAAGGGATCATAAGCAAGAAAGTGACCCGGTGAAAGGGCTGACAAATCATTTGGGTCCTCTGAGCTTGAACAAAGGGGCCTTGAGTTTAAACAAGTCTCGACTTGGCAAATCAGAGTTAGGAACTCCTCAATAGTTAAAAGTGTATCACCCATGGTTCGCTTGATGTGAAATTTCATACTACTCACACCAGTCTTCCAGAGGCCTCCAAAAGGAAGAACTGAGGGTGGATTGAAGCTCCACTTGATTCCTTGTGATTCGGAGAAACTTGCAACACTGGCATCATTTGAAGAGGATCGAAGCGATTTCATTGTTCTTCTCAACTCGCTGTCTGCTCCAACAAAATTAGTTGCTGTATATTTTGTTTGGTCTACTACATCGGGCAACGAATCTTTTTAAAGCTGCAATGAAAGCCTTGGAAGTAAGGTCACTCACCATCTCAAAATGGATTGCCCTAGTAGAGAAACATACAAACATTGCAATATAAATCTTAAAGATTTTTTAAATCGACCAGATCTTTCTTTGCATAGAAAAGGGTCTGCATAATAAACACCAGTGATAGCAAAATCCCTTCATGGTGTAACTCTTGAAAGGGGTAAATCACCCGTAAGTTGAGTATTTGGAGTAGCAGAAAGTCGGAAACAAGTAATACAGTTTCTCACGAAACACCTTACAACATATCTTCCACAAGGTATCGAAGACTTTTGGCGGATCACAGCTAACAATAGTTGAGATCCAGCATGGAGGTGTAGGCGATGAAAATATTGCACAATTAAATTTGTCACATGATGATTTAGACGGATAATTATTGGGTGTTTCATATCTTCAGATATGTTAGCATTTCTGAGTCTACCACCGACTCTAATTATGCCATTACCATCTAAAAATGGGCATATTGATAAGATTTTGCTTGATGAATTTAAATCCCTTTCAGGTTTTAGACATTTTAACTCTTGTAGAGGGGCAACTCTAGTTTCTGATGTTAGGAACGTTCACAGATGTATGAGAAGCAACTGAACGTATGTAAATAGCAGCACAGTAGGCCTTTTCAGAAGAATCACAAAAGACGTAAATTTCTATCTCAGAAGCATTGAAATTCAGTACACATCTTGGAGTTTTAAACTTTCTAAGTAAAAATAGTTGCGATTGAAACTTTCTCCATTTCTTCTTACACTCGTTATTGATTTCATTATCCCAACCACATTTGTTACTCCACAGTTCTTGCAAAAGAATTTTTGCAACAATCACCACAGGTGCTAACCAACCCAAAGGATCGAACATTCTAGCTATCTCTGATAGACTTGTCCGTTCTGTACACCCTGATTTCTCATTCATGGAAACTGTAAACTGAAAAGTATCGGTAGTTGGACACCAAATAACACCAAGAACCTTAACCATGTTGTCACTGCCTAAAATTAATGAAGAAACTGAAGCTCTTAACTCTGGAGGAAAACATTGCAAAACAGATGGTATGTTTGAAATCCACTTCCGTAGCTTGAAACCACCCTTTTCCATAATGTGCAACATTTCATTAGCTAGATCAGCTACTTCAGCTTCTGATCCTGAACCAGAAAGCAGATCATCAACATAATAGTCTCTCAGACAAACAGAAGATGCCAAGGGAAATGTATCCTTCTCATCAATAGCAAGCTGTTTCATTACACGTGTTGATATAAAAAGGTGCACTTGCTGTGCCATATGTCACTGTTGTTAACCGCTAAGTTTTGATTTGCTCACTTGGATTATTTCTCCACAAGATTTTTTGGTAATTATTGTCCTCAGGATGAACTTGAACTATTCGAAACATTTTCTCAACATCAGCACATAGTACAACTTGATATGTTCGAAATCTTCTAAGAATAAGAAACAATTTCTGTTGCACTCTGGGCCCAACCATTAGGATATCATTTAGTGACAGGTCTGATGCAGTCTTGGCAGATGCATCAAAAACACCTCGCAACTTGATAGTTGTACTTCAATATTTTATTACACAATGATGAAGAAGGTAGTACTCTATTTTATTATTGTGCTCTGACTCGGATACCTCTACCATGTGGTTACGTTCCAAATACTCAGTCTTAAAGTCTCTATATTGTTCATACATATCAGGGTTAGAAGAAAGTTTTTCTAAAGGGAATGCAAACGACGTATGGCTAATTGTTTGGAGTTACCCCAAAAGATCAGGCGATGAGTGAAAAGGTAATCGCACTGTCTCTGGTGTAATTATTTTGAAAAGTTTTTTCAGAGGCTTTATCAGATGCAGTTAATGGGTTTTCTGTAGGAACCGTATCAAGTTTCCAGAAATTTGATACTAAAGTATCAGTGTCCATTTGGATGTTGTTGATGTGAATAGTAGATTGCTTGTCTGCTGTAAGAGACACACTTCCTGAAATTATCCAGTCTAGCTGGGATCTAACAGCAAGCAGTTTATTATCGATTTTTAATGTCTCTCCCATAAGCATTGGTAAAGAGACATCTACACCTAACAGAATGTCAACTGCACTGGATTTCTAAAATGTTGGATCTGCAAGAGTTATATCACTAAATAATTCTGCATAAGATGGGTCTATGAAAGAATGTGGTAGTTCACCAACAATTTTGTTTAACATATACACAGGGATAGAGAAAGCGGGTGTGAATTTTAAATGTGGTATAAAATTAATCTCAGTTACACCACTTGTTTGTGAATTTGATGAACCAAGACAAGCAATCAATACATTAGACTTTCCCTTTTGTAAACCAATCATTTCTACTAAAGATTCAGTAATAAAACTGGCTGTTTAAGTTTGCTTTTAAAACTCACTTTTGATTATAACTTCATTTGCCTTGAAATTTTATTAAAGTTACTTTAATATTTCACAGAAATATTCACTTGAAAAATATATCTAAAATAAAAGAACACACAAAAAAATCTCAAAATTTTAACCTGTTGGCATGCTAAAAGTAAATAAAAGAAAATTAGCTAAAAGTAAATAAAAGAAAATTAAAGATACTGAAACGCAAAAAAGCAATAATGTCAAAAACTTATTAAATGGGCAGTCGCCCTCTACCGGAAGATTTTATGCTCAAATGAAATTGAAAATAATTAATTATCTTGATAGTTAACTTCTGGAATAAAGCAATGCTTTCAACAAATATTTATATGAATGAAGTTTTAAAGCGGAGATCATTAGTCAGCATTCCCACGATGATTCTCGGCTGTTCTAACTGTCGTCCTATAATTTTTTTTTCATGAGTTCACCCTTACATGAAATACAAGGAACTTTAACTCTTATACAGCAAAACAGGCAGTCCCAACTCTTGGCATTGTGGTGTTCGTTCACATTTTAGGAATTTATTATTATTTTTTTAAATTTTAATATGAGATTACCGAAATCAGATAAAAAATATACCATTAAAAACAAACAAGCATAAGAATCATAAACCAGTACTTGCTCAAGCATTCAAAAGAACTTTCTTGTAAAGAGTGAAATCGAAAAGAACAAATTTTCAAATTTCGATCATCTGTGTAGAATGCTAAACATCGAATAGTAAATGATCCCATTCTTCATAAAAACGTGTGCATACAAAGGCTGTTCGCACATTTTTTTAGACGATTTTGGTAAGCGGTAATAAAAAAGCGTTTGCTGCAAAAGAAATAATTGCAATTGTACTATGTTTTTAAAAGTCAAAATTATCATCTGCGGCTTGGAAGTTTTGTGTTTATTCAAAATAGCGTTTTAACAAAGCAGTGGTTCGAAGGCTACATTTATGCTCTTTCCGAAGAGAAATATGCATACTCCGTTATCCAAAAACGATGTGAGAGTCATGGTTTTGTGATATCTAAAGCGTCGATAGGTAATATCGTCAACAAGAAAGGAAAAAAAAAGCCAAATTGGAGCCTCAAGTGGGACAAAAATTGCAAACAAGTATCCAAGGAAAAAAACGGACATCTTCGACTATTGCAAAGGTACGTTGTTTAATGTTAAAAGAAAATCCCCCTAGTCAAAGGACAGTTGCAAAATCATTAAAATGCTCGGTGTCCACTCTAAACAAAATGATAAACGTTGATTTAAATCTTAAGAAAGCGAAAAAAACGCAATGTGCATCGTCTTCTTCCAAATCATATCGCTGAACGCAGGACACGCTGCAGAATTCTATATCAGAAACACTTATCCAAAGAAAATGGAAAACAATTGTCACAATAGATGAATAATGGGTGTATTTGAATGATTGCAACAAAAAAAGAGACATTTATTATCATAAAACGGGAGAAAAAAATTTAAGTACATGGTTCAAAGAATCGAAAGAAAGTTTTTCTAAGGGATTCATGATTGTTGCTGGTTTTTCTTATAATGGCAAGTTAAAAATAAAGAGAGTGGAAAAAATGTCAAGATTAACTCCAAATACTATCAGGAACATATTTTATCGCCAATTTTTCTGACTGAAATACCATCGCTTTACCCATAGTGCCATCAATCTGTGAGACTGCATCAGGACAAAGCTAGCAGTCACACATTAAAATCCACTGTAAATTTCATAAAAGAAATGGAACAAAAAACTGGTATCAAGGCCATACCCTTCACTGTTATCCGTACTAAATCTCCCGATGTATCACCTATGGATTTTTGTGCTTTCGGACTTTTAAAATCTGCATTATCCAAACGTCGTCCGAAAACCCTTACAGGACTCTGGAAAGCTGTGCAGGAGGAATGGGATAGAATACCTCTTCTGACACTTCAAAAGGCATTATTATCCTGAAAATTGCGGTGTCGAAAGATAGTTCAGAATAAGGGATGTCAACTAGAACATTTAAAACACAAGAATTTTATGTAATTTAGTTTTGTGAATACAATATACATCGTCTAAAAAATGTGTGAACAACCCCTTTTAAACATTTGAGCATTCAGTTTCGAAGGTAGTATATGTAATACTGACAAAAGGAGGATTTATCCTGCTGTCTTCAGTAAATATGAATACCTTTTTTCAGTTATTATAAATAATGCTAATATAGGAATTAACTTATATTTAAGGATATGAATCATTGCTGTTAAGATAATGATCTGTTAAGATAAATTTGACTTAGCTCCGCCTGTTACTAGGGTCAAAACTAAATCCTAAATCTTTCTATAATTACAGTTTTAATAGAGACAAAGGGGCTAAAAAAAATCCAATCTTTTAAAAGATGTAGCATTTTCTTTCAAATGTTTTACATAAAATTAAATTATCTTGAAAATATAACATGGATGGTAGATTTATCTTAAATGTACTAACGAACTTCTATCAAAATGCTTTGAATCATTTCTTTGTATCAGTATTAAAAGAATATGAATACAGAAGTTTGTGAGAAATGTATTATGTTTCCTTCGTATAGTTTAAATGAAAAATGAAATGTTTAGGCATTTTTCGAAACAAGAGTTTCTAAAGCAAAAAGAAGAAAAAATTCTCTACATATTTTCTTCTCATTACGAACGTTGTTTTATGTTTCCGAGGCATAAAGGCCTTTATCATCAAATATTTATGTCGTCTTGCTGGGGAACAAGATAAACAAAAATATAGCCATTCACAAATATAATCAATATTTTGAGCACAAACAATATTTTCGAAGGGAATACATATTTTTCGCCGCATTGTCCCTTCGTTAGCTGAGCAATAACAAAAGGGTATATTGTCTATCAGAAAAAATTAAACTCAGCGTCCTGGAAAAGGAATTTATTGTCGCGTATCTGATTTGATTTTGAACCACGGAAGATTTGGCTCGTTGCTATTGTGTTCAATCCATGGCTACATTTTTTTTAATATTGCTCTTTTTATGTCCAAAAGAAATCTAGAATTACCTTTCTTTAGAGGACTGCTTTAGTTTTTCATTTTTCTAAGGAATTAAAGGTTTGATTTTGGGTCCAGATTACAAAGAAGGGCAAATAAATAAATCTATTCAAGCTCAAAGGAAACGGAAAATCCTAAACTGAAAATACTCCCAAAAATCTATAGCACATAGAGCATTTTTTCTGGTTTAGTGAGAATTTTAATGAAATGTTAGTTTCGATTAGTAGAAAGATTTCAATTTTTTTAGCATTCTCGTTGGCTGTCTGAAAATATATAATGTGTTGTTAATCATTCAAGAGTTTAAATTTTGTTATTTGTCTAGCATATTTTATGTTTATATTCCTTGTTGGCAGTTTTAAAATTATTTTTTAGACTATAAAAATATATGTTAAAAATACTTTGGCAAATATATCCTGATGCTTCAAATTTATGATGTAGAAAGGTTAAGGAAAACAAAGAATTATTTTCAATTATATTTTGATGTGAAGTCGAAAATTTCCTTAAGACATTGACCTATAGATATGAAATTACCCATAGAAAAATAAGTCGGTCAGTCGCCGGAATAAGTGGGTTCTGCAACCACTACGGGTGGGTTATTGTAAGACGTGAGTTAAAGAAACCACTACCCGTGTTTTTGAACACGGATGTAAGTGAGTTAAAATGTTACTGAGTTATCGAAACAAGTGTGTTAAATAACTCACATGTCATGAGTCTTTTATAATGAGTTTATTGAATTGGAGAACCATATTCAAGTACTCGTATTAAAAAGTAAATATTATGTAACTTGAAAGGTTGGAATGGAGTTTTTTAAAAATTTTAACTCTACTTAAAATTATACCAATTATTTTTTATCGGAAAAGAAGTTATTTTTTGGTATGCAATGTCTAAATACACTAGTTATCAAAAATTAAGAAAAAAATCACAAAAAGAGGGATAACACGTTCAAAACTAGGCCAATCTGTTTAAAATTTGAATATGTCGTTAAGTAAAAGGTGTTGAACAATACTACATTATGCAAAATAGTAGCACTGCAGTCGGCATACGTCATTTGCGAGAAGCATAAAAATGCAAGTCTCAGAGCAAGGCGGCAATTGTCGCTGAGAGGCTGAGATTAGACATCTGGCATAGCCAAATTGTAACAATGACTCCCGACACACCACTCTTTCGAATCTCCACCAAGCCGAGGTCATTCAACCCTTGAATCGACCGTCCACTCAAGGAATGTCGTACACGTACATTAGGGGTTAGCCAGGCCGAATACTCTATGCATGGCAACAGAGAACATAACTATGGCATAAGCAGAGAATTTGCATAAAATTATATATATATATATATATATATATATATATATATATATATATATATATATATATATATATATATATATAACCCAGTATTTTACACTTCAGACTTTGCGATACTGAACTGATTACGGTAAAGAAATGTTGGTTTTACAAGAAAAAAAAATATCCCTCAATATGTGTTTATTTTTGTGACACATTCTTTTTATTATCATATAGCAACTAATAGCGTCGTACACCAAAAATATTCGACTTTGGGGTCAATAACAGTTTAAAAATGTATTTCTCTGCTTTTGTTTTTTTTAAATATGCAATTTACAACTCTGATAATAAGTAGTTTATCAGTTAAGAAGTTAGAAAATCGTGATTATCTCTTACGTTTTTATTCTGTTCTAAAAGAATCCTTAAACCTCCCGAATCCGTGGGAAAAAATATTTTTCAATGGTGGACTTGGCCAATGGATTGTAATTTCTCATTATATTTCCTGAAGATCCTGAACTTGAAGAAAATTATTTCACATTCGCTTGCTTTCAACTCAAGTCGTTACAGGGAATTGTCATTTCCCATTCGGTATCTTTTCCCGCCCGAGCAGTCTCTGTTCACTAGCACATGGCAGTTGCTATGTTTATGTTCCTACATTTCAAAGAAATGGTTAACCAACAACTTAAAGATATAATTATCAGGAATAGACACGGAGGATCAAATAATTCGCATGTTTACGACACACACATGTGTTTTTACACACAGCTTCGTAGTGTGCCAGCATATTTGTGAGTTCAGTATTTCAGGACAAAGCCTTACCAAGATGCCGACGGATGCTTTATCTGGCCATCTCTTTACTTAGTTTTTAAGGTGAGCACAGTTTTGATATTTAAAACTTTTACTAATGAAACTTTACCTATGTCAATGAGTCTAGCCCCTTCGGCCCTGAATTTTTAATTGGGCAGATAAAAAATCAATGAGTGGTTAGATATGCTACACTATATGTAAGTATTTTAAATATAAAATATTATAACGTTCTGCCAATTACCAAACTAATTTAAAAATGTTCTAATAGTAGGACACCAGGCTATAATTAAGCAAAAAGTGAAAATTTATTTTAAGTGCAGTTTACAATTATTTTGTGTGAAACATTTTGAAACAATTTCTTTGTGCATGAAAACATAAAAATACGTCACATTTCTCACAAAATGAAGTACTTTTGTATGAACAACCTTCCAATTTGCATCTCTGTTGCCTTGGACTTCTTTCTATCATATGTTTTAGCCCAATGAATAGGTTTTTTTCTTTTCTTTAACAATTTTTGTAGTAGTTGCATCATGTTCGTCTTCAGTATCACCCTGGAAGCACACATTCGCAAAACAGAGAGCGAAGTTTAGGGGAAAGCAGTGATTTATTGGTTCCGTCACCGAGAGGAGATTTTATGGCGTCCCTCGCGCCTTTGAAGATTCGCCTCAGACCTCCCCGGGTGGCGGTTTTAAGACGAATGATCAAAGCCACGAAATACTTACCCCACGTTGGAGGGGAGGACTAATCGACACCAAAATGTGTCAAGAGGCGACGGGGGGAGCTGATTCGCTTGTGTGTAGATGCGCCTTCTTCTCTTCATCTGATATCAGATGAGACAAATCAGGAGAATTTGATGGCCATTCATCTTCAGGCCCATCTAAGTTTATATCTTCTAAATCAGAATCCTCTAGATTATTTAAGCATTGAATGGCTTCTTTCATGGAAAACTTTTTACTTAGCATATTGCCTACAAAGAAATAAAAATGAATTTCACTGTACGTAATTAGGAATAAACATACAAAAATATACAGTTAATCTATATAAATAAAGCAGAGTGTCTCTATGTATGTAAGTAACGTATACAAATCTACATTTCTTGACGAATCTGATTGAAACTTCGTATACTTATATTTTGAAGCCTGGAGATAATTCTAAAAAGTTTGGAAGCTTTAAAATGCTTATATATAAATACAGTTTTTAAATAATATTTCATCTCAAGGCGTTGGAATCAATCATTCATAAAAACTGCGCATGCGCACCTAGATGTTACAAGGTAAATAAACGCATTGAATATTGTTGCTAACTTGCGATTATTTACTTTCTGAAATGTGGTTATTAGGTATTTTACATATTGCGTTTATACTTCAGAATGTTTAGCATACTGTATTTTATATTATTCTTAATTTTATAATTCACGATGTACTTTAAAAGCATAAAAATTAGTATAACTTAACTAAAAAGAATCAGTCTAACTTAAGCACAGTTTTGCGATTTATTACGGTTAACTATGTTCGTGTTTAGCTATTCCATTTGTTTGTTTTAAAAAATGATTATTTAAACGTTTTTTTTTTCGTATTTTATGGTAAAATAGCACTTAAAAATTCAAAAAAGGAACAAAAACACCTGTAAATAGCATACTTTTTCTATAAATTGGTCAATTTGAAGTAATTTTTATTGAAATTTAGCTAAAATGCCTATAACTGCATAAAAATCTTAATGCTACAATTTTAATTTCCTTCTCACACTGATACATATGACAGTTATATTCAAATGACCTACAATCTTAAGAGAAAATTTTAAATGCAAAATAATACACGCAATGTTTATGTTTCCAATATAAAAATTTTCCCCCGATTCGTCATTCCTTTCCTTATAAAACAGCCTCAAATAAAAAAAAACTATTTATTATACATATTGTGCTCATTTAATTAACAATAGCATCTAAAACATTTTCTGAAATTTTATCAAATTATATAAATTATTATGTCAGATATCATGATAACCGTAGAGGATTTGTGCTAAAAAAACATAATTCTGAGAACACACATTTTTGAACTCTCCGTGGGCCATCTGGAGTACCGCCACATATATTGGAAATTAAAGATTGGTGCACCTATTATGCTTCTCAGGAATTTGGATCCACCTTCAAGATTATGTATAAAGAAATTGATGAAGAACTTTATAGAAGCGGCTATAATAAGTGGACAAGTCACAGGCAAAGATAACTGTCATGTATCATGTGTGAGAAAGAAATTAAAAAAGTAGCAATATAATTTTGTTCAGAGTTATAGGCATTTTAGCTAAATTCAATAAAAAGTACTTCAAATTGACCAATTCATAAAAAAGTATGCTATTTACAGATAAGTTTTTGTTCCTTTTATTAATTTTTAAGTGCTATTTACCATAAAAGACCAAAAAAAATCTTTAAAAAATTATTTTTTTAAAAATTGACTCCGAACGTAGAATATTAATCTTAATTTAGATATATCCTAAAATCCTAATATCCCTATCCCCTCTCCACAAAATCCTAATGCTAATATTTTAATTTCCTTCTCACACATGATACATGATAGTTATCTTCAAAATGGCCTACAATCTAGGAGAAAAACTTTAAAATGCAAAAATAATACACGCAATTTTATGTTCTAATATGAAAATTTTCCTCGATTCGTCAATTCCTTTCCTAATAAAACAGCCCAAAATAAAAAACTACAATTATATCACAGAAATATTGCAAAGAGTTGTAGACAGAAGCATAAAAAGAAAGAATATTCAAATAAAGTAGTGCTATTTTACCATAAAAGACCAAAAAAATCTTAATTTTTTTTTTTTTTTGAAAAATTAACTGTAGAATATTAATCTGAAATTTAGCTAAAACGACTATCACTCTCCACAAAATCCTAATGCTAATATTTTAATTTTCTTCTCACACATGATACATATGACAGTTATCTTCAAAATGGCCTACAATCTAAGAGAAAATTTTAAAATGCAAAAATAATACATGCAATTTTATGTTCTAATATGAAAATTTTCCCCAATTCGTCATTCCTTCTTTCCTTATAAAAAACATCACAAAATAAAAAAAACTGCAATTATATCACAGAAATATTGCAAAGAGTTGTGGACAGAAGCATAAAAGAAAGAATATTCAAAATAAAGTAGTGCTATTTTAATCATAAAAGACCAAAAAAATCTTTAAAAAAAGATTTTTTTTGAAAAATTGACTCCGAACGTAGAATATTAATCTGAAATTTAGCTAAAATGCCTATCACTCTGCACAAAATCCTAATGCTAATATTTTAATTTCCTTCTTACTCATGATACATATGACAGTTTATCTTCAAAATGGCCTACAATCTAAGAGAAAATTTTAAAATGCAAAAGTAATACACGCAATTTAGGTTCTAATATGAAAATTTTCCTCAATTCGTCATTCCTTTCCTTATAAAACAGCCCAAAATAAAAAAAACTACATTATATCACAGAAATATTTCAAAGAGTTGTAGACAGAAGCATAAAAAGAAGAATATTCAAATAAAGTAACTAAATTAAACAAAATATGACAGATAGTTCAAAGTCTACTTCACTATCCCATTGAAATAATATTTAATGGAATAATAACTATTAATTTATGAAAAATTAGAAAATTAACTAAATGTAAAATAGAAAAGTAAATATAACATAATTATATTTCACTGCCCTTCAGAAATATCCAATTATAACACAATTTCCTTAGCAATACAAAAAAAAAATTGAAAGAGTTTCAACAGTAATCCCTATATTGGGAATTAACCCAGTAGAGAAGGATTAATGAAAAAAAGAAAACTAAAGGAGTAATATTAGAAAATTAACTTTAAATAACTCCAAATAACTACGATATAACAAATCCATGCGTTCACTTACCTTGGACATCTAGAATTAACATATAGTGGGTGCGCATAGCGCAGTTCTTATGAATGATTGATTCCATCGTCTGGAGATGAAATATTATTTAAAAAACTGTATTTATTTAGAATTATTTTAAATCTTCCAAACTTATCTTAGAATTAATTATCTTAAGGCTTCAAAACATAAGTATACCAGTTTCAACCAGATTCGTCAAGTAATGTAGATTTGTATACGTTACATACATACATAGACACTTTGCTTTATTTATATAGATAGATATATGTTTTGCCCCGTAAAATAGAAATATATTTATTGTATTATTTTAGTCATTTTTGTTAAAAAAAATATGTTAAAAGCTGAATGCTTCAAAGGAAATATAGTTTTCAAAATATTAATGTGTTTACATTCGAATCCTTTTAAGTTAGATTCTACTCATGGTTCCAATTCTTTAGAAATGTGTCCAACTTATAGATTTCGTTATACATTATTGGTACTATAGCTTTTTGCAGTAAATGTCTTGAACTCGGAACAATATCCACCCTCCTGGAAATAATATTTAATATGTAATAACTATTTTTTTACATTATAATATACCTAACTGGTTTAATATTGTCAAATGATTAACATATTTCATTTTAATGTAACTAAATATACTCTAATTTTTTATATTATTAGTTTCACTTTTCATTTACTTAAATTCAAGTTGAATACATTTAAAATTAATGCATCTTCCCCTCAAAAAAACAGAGAATAGAATAAACAAACTGAAAAACTTTGCTCACCATATTTATATATGTTTAACCATACGTTGCTCTTACGTTTAGCTTCATCTCTATATTTTGACCCTTTGAACATAACGATTATATTAATGAATGTGTGAAAAATAACGTGTTTTGGTTATATTAGTTGTTTGAAAACAACTGATCTTGCATTTATGGTGCGTGGAGCCCTAATTGGAGATTTCTATCATTTTTACGTTTGTCAGTGCTTCTACCTATACTTATGTTTTTTCTTTTCTTAGAATCTTGCATTTATGGTGCGTGGAACTCTTAATTGAAGATTTCTATTAATTTTTTCGTTTGTCAATGCCTTCTAGCTATACTTTAATATTTTTTGCTACAAAATCTTGCATTTATGGAGACATTTATTATGGCAGATATTATTAGGGGATTTTATTGCTACAGAATCGTGCATTTATGGTGTGTGGAGCCCTAATTGCAGATTTTTATTAATTTTTACGTTTGTCAGGGTCTTTTAACCTATATTTTAATACAGGGGTGTAGAGCCCGTGGCCGCATGCGGCCCAAAGCAGTGTTAGTGAGGCCCAGAGTGTTAGTGAGAGAGAGCTCAAAGTGGAAAAAAAAGGAATAGCCTGCCTTGATATAAAAAGAATGCGGAAAAGAAAAAAAAATGGACCATGTTATGCACATCATCTTCAAAATGGTGAATTTTATGAAGGAGTTGGGGATTGACTCATAGCCAGGTTCAGGAATTTCCTTAAAAGCTTGGATGCTGAATATGGCAATACTTTTAAGAAATAAGGTAGCTCAGTGGAGAAAATATTAAAAGTGTTTTATAGCCTACTTGATGATACAATTGTTTATGACATTGACAAGTAATCTGTGCCAGAACTTATGATAACTGGCTTGCAGATTTAGATAGATCTGAATGCCTATTTAAATGACTTAAACACCCGTCCTAACTTCATGGATTTGACTTCAGTGCAAAATCCATGAAGTTGAAATTATGGCCAGCCAAATTAATGTTAAAATTTTTTTGCGTTGCGAGACACTGACCAAGCACAATTCTAAAAATTTTACAAAATATGCAGCCCTACTTTCCGATTTAGTACACGAATTTAAAATTGATTTCAGGAGTTTGGGGAAAATAAACAATTTTTTGTGTGCATGTTTTATACTCTATTACAGTCGATATAGATAGAATGCTAGCAAATTCTCAAATGGAATGCATAGAGTTGCAATCTGACGTCTACTTAAAGAGAAATTCAATCGAGTCTCTTTGTTGTACTCATAAATCATACCTGCCCAGATATAAATATCCTTCACTGCATAGTTAAGCGTTATTCTGGTCATCAACGTTTGGAAGCACATACATCTGTAATCAACTATATTTCAAGAGTGAAGCACACTAAGAGTCAAATTAGAACCAAAAATTTATTCGTTGTGTTTTAGTATTGATGTGTATGACATTTCCAATCCCTTTTTTTATACTATGTTATTTATACTGTGTTTAATTTTTCATGCAGAGTTCACAAGGCAAAAGACAATTTGACATTTTTACTTTTCAGCTTTAGTGATGAAAGGCTGAAATGCTGAATCTATCTAAATTCTGAGATGTGTATAACATTTCACATGCTTTTTTTCCTATGTTATTTATACTGTGTTTAGTTTTTAGTTGACTTGATTAACAAACATTCATATTGAACCCCGAATCAAGAAACGAAAACATAGGTTATGAAGGGTACTTGAGATAATATTTGGATCAGTTTAATTGAAGAGATTTATATGGAGTTTAATAAGAACAGGATGTTTCTATTATTGTACAGAATCTTGCATTTATGGTGCGTGTAGCCCAAATTGCAGATTTCTGTTAATTTTTTCATCAGTCAGTGCCTTTACCAATACTTTAATACTTATTATATATTTTTTGGCTACAGAATCCTGCATTTATGGAGGTATTATATGGACAATTAGACATTTTTACTTTTAAGCTTTAGTGATTTATTATAAATGTATATATTTTATGATATTTATACTGTTAAATCTATGTTATTTATACTGTGTTTATATTTAAATTAATTTTTGTTAACAAACATTAGACAATTTGAACATTTTTAATTTAAACTTGAAAAATGAAAGGCTGAATCTACTAAAATTCTGAGATGTGTATAACATTTCACATGTTTTTATTAAATGTTATTTATGCTGGTGTATACTTTTTTAATCAATTTTGTGTTTAAACAAACATTCGACAAAATGACATTTTTACTTTTCAGCTTTACTGTTTAAAACTCTTAACTTTCCAAGAGACAATTTGACACTTTTTCCTTTTCAGCTTTTAGTGGTTTATTATAAATGTATATATTTTATGTTTTTATTTTTCAGCTTCTTTTGCTCCAAAGATGAAAGGTTATCTAGATGAATTCGAGAGTTAATTATAAATTTATATATTTTTATATCGATTTTTTTTTATTTGGGTGTATAACATTTCACATGCTTATTTTTCTATGTTATTTATACTGTGTTTAGTGTTTTTAAATTGATTTTGGTTAACAAACATTCGACAAATTTACATTTTTACTTTTCAGTTTTTACTTTCCAAAAGACAATTTGACATTTTCCCTTTTCAGCTTTTAGTGGTTTATTATAAATGTATGTATATTTTATGTTTACTTATGAGCTTCTTTTGCTCCAAAGATTGAAGGTTAAATCTTGCTAAATTGTTTAGATTTTAAAATTGATTTTTCGTTAACCAAACATTTCACAATTGACATTTTTACTTTACAGTTTTAGTGGTACAGTGATGAAAGACTGCATCTACCAAAATACTGAGATATGTATAACATTTCACATGCTTTTTTTTGGCTATGTAATTTATACTGTGTTAAGTTTTTAAATTGATTTAGGTTAACAAACATTCCACAATTTGACATTTTTACTTTACAGCTTTTAGTGGTACAATGATGAAAGACTGCATCTACCAAAATACTGAGATATGTATAACATTTCACATGCTTTTTTTTTGGCTATGTAATTATTACTGTGTTAAGTTTTGTAAATTGATTTTGGTTAACAAACATTCCACAATTTGACATTTTTACTTTACAGCTTTTAGTGGTACAATGATGAAAGACTGCATTTACCAAAATACTAAGATCTGTATACATTTCACATGTTTTTTTTTTTTGGCTATGTAATTTATACTATGTTAAGTTTTTAAAATTGATTTTGGTTAACAAACATTCCACAACTTGCATTTTTTACTTTACAGCTTTTAGTGTTACAATGATGAAAGACTTCATCTACCAAAATACTGAGATATGTATAACATTTCACGAGCTTTTTTTTTGGGGGGGGGGCTATGTATTTATACTGTGTTAAGTTTTAAATTGATTTTGGTTACAAACCTTCTTAAATTCCGGGCAACGCCGGTACTTCGAGCTAGTTAGTAAATAAAAGCCTTAAAATATCCAAATTATACGTAAAAGTCAATATTTTTAGGGAAAATATTGTTTTATTCTAAAACAAAATATAAGTTTTGTACTAATAGGCACCTGGTGTACTATTAATAGAACATGTATAAAAATACACCTTGTTTGCTCTAAGGCCTTGTGTCCTATTAGTAGAACAAATATTAGATTTCCATTTGAAATGCAATTTCTAATTAATTTTTTAGTTAAAAGTACAGAATTGGGCATAAAGAGATTAATTTGCACTATGGAATTTTTTAAGTTGCAGGGAATTAATTAAATAATATTGTGAGACTAATAAAAGATGCATTTACCTTTTTGGCTGAAAATGGCTAGACGCTTCCTATCTTCTCTGCTGGGGACGTACTGCGATCTACTGAGCAAAAATAATAGCATACGCTCTTCTTCCATGTATTATTAGTAAGACACTCGGTTTTGAGGTTAAAATTCTTGAAAATGAGGAATATAAAATAATGTTAAGATGTGTTCTAATAATAGGACATCAGGGCCGAAGGGGCTAAACTTATCTGGTATATTTTCTTTCAACTTAACAATTATTTGTGACAGTAGAAATAAAAACATAAGTTTTCATACTTATATTTATATTTGTATAATTAGTATGTTTATCTATCAATAGTTTATCTAGTGTTACACGTGTTTTAGTCCCGTAATTATCTTTGGCATTTAGAAATGACTGTACGCCCTAGATATTATTTCAATTCTCACAATCGTGTTAAAAATTTGTGCTATTCTTACATACTGAGTCATATTTTACATTTATTTCTTGTAATCTTATTTTTCTCTAATTAATTGAATAGGATGCTTTTGATCGGAATCAATCTTTTAAGTTGTTAAAAATAGTGAAAATATAATAGATACCTAACGTTTAAATATCAAGGCAAAAGCATGTACCCTCCTCTATTATTATTTTAAATAATAATATTTGATTTATCATATTATAATAAATGAAAAATTATACCATCAATTAATACAGAAATGTTATCCGTGATATAGAAATATACTGTAATATTTTATTTGATGAAAAATAAGATTTCTGTTGTCGAATTTTACATATTCATTTGGCATACTGTTTAATGATTTTTATGCATATACAACTTAGATCAGGGGTCCCCAACCTTTTTGTACCTAAGAGCACATTCTAGAATACCGGTAGGGTGGCGGGAACCATTTATTTTTTCAAGGTGAATTTATAGTTGGACATAGTTAATAATACATATACATAATGCACAAAAAAACATTTAATTCCAAAAATATAATTTAACATATAAAAATTATTGTTAATATTCTTGTGTAAAATAAATGATTACTAAATAATGCATGCAAAATCTACAAAGTATAAAAATTCTTTATAAAAAATATAAATCTCAAAGTCAATGGGATTTTTGGCATTGCATTTTATTGGCCATTGCTTCGTAATTAGGAGAATATGATGATATACCTGCTTCCGCGAGCACGTTAGCAATCGTCGATGTGTGTTCATCTGTAAGACGTGATCTGCACTTTGATTTTATGATATTCACTGTCGAAAACAATGATTCACACAAGTATGTGGAACCAAAACGATTTTATTTACATGCTTCTCTTTCAAGAATGGAATTGTTTTTGTTAACTATATTCCAGAATTTCTCATCTGATACAATGGATTTCAGGGCAATGTCATTCTGAAGTAACAAAATTTCTATCTCCAATTCTTCTGTCCTTACTGAATAGGCTCTGAAATATATGTATCTAGTTTGGTTACATTTATTTGGTAAGTAAAAAGGATTAACAAAAAAGGTGACCATTGGATCGATGATATTAAACTGTTGAAAGCTCTATTCAAACTGGACTTGAAGTTATTGAAGTTTGATAACAAATGTTGATAAGTCAATTTCCCCGTCGCCTATCATTTTTTTCATATTTGGAAAATGTACAAGGTACTTCATCTTCAAATGTGATGTCCACAAAGCCAGTTTAGCTTTAAACGAGTTTATAGACCCTATCATGGTAGCTATATGTTTGCCCTTTATCTACACTCTAAGTTTAAATAATTCAGTTTTCCATATATCTGTTAAAAAAGCCAAATCCGCTAGCCAATGAGTGTCTGTAAATTAAAAAAAATTTGATTTTTGGCACTGAGATAATTTTTTTATTTCTTCAATTAAATCTACATATCTAGCAAGAACTTTGCCTTTACTGAGCCAACGTACTTCAGTATGCAGAATGATATCAGGACCTTCAGGATTTTCTAGTAGGGCCTTAAAAAGGCGGTGTTTCAAAGGAGCTGCGCGAATTAAGTTGACTATTTTTGTAATTATTTTCATGACTTGTCTGAAGGGAGATCATGAAAATAATTACCAAACATTTATGTGGTAGAACGTTTTATTCTACCACATAAAACTTCCTGGTTGATCATACAGGGATACTACATAAAGTTAGGAAATAAATCATAGAGATAGACATAGACATAGATATGGTACATTAACGAGGCAACTAGGAAATGATTCGTCTTTTATGCGAAGGGCAATAAATCCATCGACATTACCAACCGTTGCTGGTGTTCCATCAGTGACTATCGCAGACAGCTTCTGGAGAGGCATATCTATCGACTTTGCATATGTTATAAATATTTCATAGATATCCTCACCTCTTGTTTGTCCTTTCATGGGTAATATTTTTAGTAGATCTTCTTTTGCAGTAAAGTCACTAAATACCATTCTAACCATAACTGCTAACTCTGCTGAGTCTCATATATCTGTAGACTCGTCGAATTGTAGTGAGAACCCCTCACATATTTATAAGTCATTCTTTAACTGAGTTTGCATGTCCTTTGAAATGTCTTGCATTCTTCTTGTAACGGTGTTATCTGACCATTGTGAGTCTTGTATTGCTCACATGATCTCACGTTTGTTGGAAAATCCCTGAAATAAGCAATCGGCGCCAGTAAGGAATGCTTCTTTTAACAACTCACCATCCTGGAAAGGCTTTTTCTTCTTTGCGAGTATGTGAGAAATTTTTAAATAAGCAATAGTGACATTTTTAGACCTTAACAGAGGGCTAGTGAAAACTGACAGTTGAACAGACAGATTCGATTTAGCAGATCTATTTTCCTCTTTCTTATTCAGATTGTTAGGAAATGACATTCAACATTATGTTTTTTCGGCACCGCGACGACATTTCCACACTACAGACAAATGCATTTGTCTTTTAAATTGACGAAGTAATATGAATCATCCCATTCGTATAAAATTATAGGTCCGTTGTCATTTACTTGATCCACTCATTTGGGGTCAAAATAAGGAAGTATTAAAAACAATGAAGGAGGACACAGTATACAAAAATATGAGCATACTAGCTGAGTACCCGGTGATGCCTGGGATTTTAAGAACGCTTGTACCAAATCAATTTAAAAATTAACACGTATAATAACATAGAAAAAATATCTGTGAAATGTTATACACATCTCAGAATTTCAGCCTTTCATCATTGCAGTACTAAAATCTGAAAAGTAAAATTTCAAATTCTCTAATGTTTGTTAAACCAAATTAATTTAAACTAAACACAGTATAAATAACCATAGAAAAAAAAACCCACGTGAAATCTTATACACATGAATAAAAGGAAAACCCAATATCAAAATATATAAATTTATAATAAAATCCTCAGAATTTCAGCTAGATTTAGCCTTATTCATCATTGGTGCACAAAAAAAGAAGCTGAAATTACAAGTTTAGCAGGAAATTTCCAATGGAACCCATGACCTCTTAACCTCCAAAACCATTCTACTCCTCTCCACATTTAACTCCTATAAACATTCCTCTACATATTAAATTCCTTTTCTCTCCATAATAAAATCCTCAGAATTTTGGTAGATTCAGCCTTTCATCATAGTACCACTAAAAACTGAAACATCCTCTCAAGAAATATCAATTTATTAATTTCAATAATTAAACACACACAAATGTATAAATTACACAAAATTTTTTTAACCAACATTGAATAATTCGTAAATGAAAAGCATATGAAAATATAGATAATAAGACTTCCGGAATCGAAATTTACTACCCTTAATTTTTAATTAATAAAAGCCAAGATAATATGAATAAAAACTATAGTTGTTTAAAACCATATGAAAATAAAGATATTATAAAGATAATAATAAAAAAGCATAAGAAAATAATGCTCGCGCATGAAGTTAACGTTACGATATAAAGATAGTAATAATAATATAAACCGCGTGCATAAAATATTTAGCGTTTCAAGCGATATAAATTAATTTTTAGGAAAAAAACTACTTTAATCGAGAAATTAAATACATTGCACAAAATTTTGATTTTACCAACTTTCTACCTACAATTTACACCCTACCTCTTTGAAGTTGGGGTTGAAACATCCTCTTTCCAAAAATTTACACCCTACTTTTTTAAATAGAGTGTAAATATAAGTTTTAAACAGCCATTGAATGTCAGTTAAAAACGATTGTTGTTTGAAATCATATGAAAATTACGCTATTATAAAGATAATAATAAACAAAGCATAGGAAAATAATGCGTGCGCATTAAAGTTAACGTTACGATATAAACATGGTAATGGAAATCTATATATATAAACAGTTCCGTAACTGACTGACATACTACGTACCACCCAAACCGCTGGACCTAAAGGGATGGAAATTTTGCCTGGCGTTCTTCATATAGTGTAGGGTTGCACTAAGAAAGATTTTTGAAAAATTCTTCTTAGATTTTTTTAAATTAAATTTTAAGCTGAATTGTAACTTTTTTAAAGTTTGCATTTAAAGTAATAATTTGAGGTTATAAAATTTATATCACAAAAAAGATCATAAAAATTCCTTTAAAATGAATTTTTTTTCGAATCTTTACCTCCATTTTCTGATTTTTGGTGAATTTTTAAAGATTAATTTTTAGAATTTAATTATTAAACGCTGATCCTGTGATTTCTTTTTCTGGTACTTTTAATAAATTGTCGTCACGTAAATACGAAATAGAGAAAACGAATATTTTTTTCTACATTATTTTGTCTATAAAAATATCCCTTACGATTTTTTTATAAATATATATTTTTGTTTTTTTTATACATCATTTGTATACATTGATAGTCGTATTTATATATATATATATATATATATATATATTGGCATTATTGCATACATGACGTTTGTATTTAATTTGAATGTACTCCGTAGCCGAAGTGCGTGTTTTCAGATGGATTGGAATACTAAAGTTTAAAATAGTGGCGCCATCTACTGGACGTCTGTGAATCGAGAGTGTGTGAATCGAAGAAAAGATTTAGCCTTTATCAATGGAGCAAAAAAACCTTAAAAGTAAAACATAAATATATAAATTTAATAAACCTACCAAAATCCATTAAAAAACTAAACACAGTATAAATAACATAGAAAAAAAGCATACGAAATGTTATACATATATAATATGAAAACCCAAGTAAAAATATATGAATGTATAATAAACTCCTCAGATTTCAGCTGTATTCGGTCTTTCATCATAAAAAGCTTCAAAAAAATAATAAAAATAAATAATAATTTAAAAAAAAAAAATAAAATAAAATAATAATTTAAAAAATAACAAAATAAAAGCTTGAAATTACAGGTCTAGCAATATTAACAAGACCTGTATTCGTACCGGGGTCGGCAGCATGATACGTGCCACGATCTTCCGAACGCGCCACGATGACACGGTGTTCTATCAGTAAGTGACACATATTCTCTATTGGAAAGTTTCTGTGGGCTGGTGATTATAAATGTCAGAGTAGTTTTTAAGTCAGAAATAAGTAGCAGAATAGAAGCTTAGTCTTTAGCTCTTCAATAGACACAAAGACATAGGCGGAAGGGGATTGCAGAGTAGCGATTAAAAACGATCTTGTGTCCCTTAGCGGGGTTGATTCGAATTATTTTCCATCGCGTGTCGAGAGTGTCATATGCCGTTGGATCTGATCTACTATTTTAGAGTATAAAAATTGACCTTAAAAGATTATTATTTCATTTATTATTCTGGTTTAATATATGACTTGAAACTTTTTCATTTTATATGTTTTTATCTTTTCGCTCGCTGTTTGCCAGCTATCCCTAACGTGGACGCCATATCCAGAGGGTGATTCCACAAAGTGTAACAGCTTACATTTAGCAATAAAAAATTGTTGGTTTTTTATTAATTAAAAATCAACGGTAATTAATTTCAATTTTAGAAGTTCTTAAGACCCTCGGCTGTTTTTAAAAGACGTCTGTAAGCAAAATTTCACGATCGTTGCTCTAAACTGTGGATTTCTATACAATTACAGAGAGACAAACATTCATTTTTATATATTAGATATTATGAACAATCTGTTAAACACACTAAACATAAACCAACGTAAAGAAGTAACTATCCTATCAAGTCGGGTAACCGTGAAGTTAGTGACAACGCACTTATGGCAAACGAATTTAACAACTTCTTTGCTGGTCGATACTCCTTAGATAAAGACAAAGGGAAAGATGACAAAAGGATGAAACGTGCTCAGAACAAAAAATACCCTGAGATAGTCGATAGAGAAAAATTATTTCAGGAACATTACACCATGGAAGAATTAAATATGTCCATAGAAGATCTAACAGTGAAGAAACAACCAGGCCCAGATAAAATATTCCCAGAATTTCTGATCCACATGGGTAAGAACTCACGAATTGTTCTTCTGAACATTTACAACAGGTTTTGGAACGAGAGATGTACTTTACCAACTGACTGGCTAAAGGCCAAAGTCATCCCTATCTTAAAGCCAGGCAAACCTCGAGATAATATAGGATCATATAGACCAATAGCACTAACTTCCTGCCTGGCAAAGACCTTTGAAAATATAAAGCCACATATAAAAAAATAAAAAATATATATATTTATGAATAAATAATGAAGTAGATACGTCGAATAACCGTGTATCGCACAGCATAGGCCACACTACTGGCTCTCACGAGATGAGCTCCAGACAAGTGTCTGTGTTGTGACGACAACCATTGAAGCGGACCGGTTCATTTCATTTTAGGTATGGGAAATTAGGTTGGCAAAGATTTGGCGCGAGGGGGTAAAGAGATCGGTCGCATTACGCTTTGTGCTTTTATCTGTGTTGGACGCCATTTCAACTTTTGTGTAGTTAATCATTAAAAATGAGAAAACTTTTACATAGCATTTTATTGAAAACTGAAATATTTTTATCGTGGTCGCACAGCGGCGGGCACACGTAAAACGATCGGCGGGCGCCATGGTGCCCGCGTGCATAGGGTTGGGGACCCCTGGTTTAAAGGATCTTAAATTAATGTTTGTTATTAATTAAAATATTCATGAATATTACTTAATTATTGACCTTAAACAATTGTTAAAGAAGGTGACAGTGTAAGTCACCTGTTTATTATGCTAGTATTTTTATTCAATTGTTTCAATATGTAATATTCAGTAATTTATATCTTTCAATCTATCTATCTATTGTTCATAAATATAAAAATAAATTATTCTGGTATGGAAGATTTAGCACTATGTAACATATGAAATAATATGCAATTTTTGTATTCAGCTAATAAAATTTTGAGTAGAATGAAAATGTGTTATCTTATACCTAAGTAGAATCTATAATTAAAATGTTCATAAGCTTTTCATAACTATAACAAGAGTAATTCAGGGTAACGTTACTGTATTTGATCTGTAAATGCTGCAAAGTGGTTAAGGCACCAGCCTACCACGAAGGGGGCACGGGTTCGATTCCCCCATAAGACTTGCCTTGTATTCTGGGGAACCGGTCAGTCTTCCGCCTGCAAAAAGGGAGCTGCAACCCATCGCCGGTGTCATTGTTTGTTGATAAAATACTTCTATGACTGTGTGTTTATGTTTCTTTGTATTCATATTTACACCGGACTGGGGTGTAATGTCGTCAGCCCCCAGGAACATTAACGAAAAAAAAATCTGAAAATGAAACTTTAGAGGTTATTTTTGGGGGGAGGCATGCATTAACAATTTTATTTTTGGTACAAAATGAGAGGTTCTCCGTCAATTCAGTTTATCTTGTTTCAGTTGAAATATATACTAGTAGCATACATTTTTTTTACGAGAAAGGTAGGGGGAATAATTTACCCTGTTTATTGATTCCGCCAATGCTCACAAATGATAAGCCCGTACGATTTGTTCGGTAGCTAGTTGTTTGATGATGATTTCTCTTCGGTTGCTAGATGTTATTGATGATTTCTATATATTTAGATACATGTATATATCACATGATGATGGTAGAACTGATATAGTTAGCGGAAATAGTTGCAGGAAGTGTTTTAATAATGAAATTGTATAGTGTAATGTTATTATGTTTAATAAATTGATTGATTAAGGTGCATATGAGTAATCACTCAAGTTCACATAAGAATATAAGAAAGTAAGAAAATAAGAAAATATCACCCCTATACGGCTTACAGTTACAGGGCGGCCTTCTTTTTCCCCAAAAACTAGAGCGGAGTTGTCTATTCACAGTTCTTACTTGCACATTTGCCAATTTCTTGAAAATCTCGTCTTTGCTAGGCGATTTTTGCGGTAGACATTGCCTATTTCTTTAAGATAACATTTACTTTGAATGTTCATCTCCGATCACATGTGTTGATTGAGTCACTGTTTTCTTATCATTTGTTTTACATGTATGCATACTATTTTATTTGATGTTAATTAATGAAAATTATAATTACGGTAAGCCATGATTTGCTGCTTAAACGGAAAGAGAACTTTTTAACTTTTAATTTTTTTTTACCAGTAAACCTTGCGGAAGTGTAAGGGGAGCTTTTGGCCTCCTGATCTTATATGATGTTTTTGATGATTTATTCTTGGCAATTTGAGCTTCATATAGTTGCAGACTCTTCATCCAGCGAAAGGAGACAACCTATTATTCAACTCCGCCAACCCCTGTAGGTTGTTGGCCTAGAAAAGGAGGGGGATTGATTGTTGAGAAGGACATTTCAAATCCTTCCAACAGTATGGGACATCCCATTTTTTCCGTCAACGCATTTTAAAAGTCGCAAAAATGGCCATGTTGGAATGAGCCTGCACCGAGTTCTGAGAAACAACGCACCCCCAAAAATTTCTTAGGAAGGGAGGAGTAGTCCAGCCAAGCTTCTCCAATTTCGCGGAAATAAAATACAACGTGGGTCATCCGTGGGAAGATGTCGCATCATCTTGCTTACGAATTAAATGCGAGAAACACCAATAAATTGACGGCCAGGAGCCATTAAGAAAAGGGGAAAAAGCCCCGAGTTTTTTTCTTCGGGAGAACGGGGCGACGGAACAAGAGAGAGGGAGAGTCGACGACGAGACCTGAGGTAGAGGAGATTCGATGATCGGACCTCTGGCGGAAAATCCCTGACTGCCGCCCAATGACCATAGAAAGGGAGATACGTCAGCAACGGAAGTGCCTCCGAGATGTTCGTTTTCTTCTTGCCGAAATTGCGTCAGCTATGCCTCATCATTACCTGTATCGAGAGCTGCTGCAACCGCAATTACCAAGTTTGGGAATAGTTTCCCTAAAATGTTGCTAAAGGAACAGGTAATTTATCAATTTCTAAGTGGATTTTTTCCGCACGATAAATAGTGTTTCTCCCACATGGAGCGGTCAGAATGTGGTCTCTTTTAAACATATAATTATATAAAGCCCAGAATTTCTTCATGCTATGCTATCGTAAATCTGTAAAATCTCTCTATTCTAAAAAAAAACTCCCGCTGCCGCTGTCAAAACTTATCACGCTACCTCTTCCGAAACCACTGGGGGTATGGGATCGAGAGCGATACCATGGATGCAGAAAAATGAGAACACCAAAGTAAGACATGTCTCATCTTCGTCGGACTTTAAGTTTTTTTTTATTATTTTATGTTTTGTGGGACAATATTGACTTTTTCATCTTCAGATTACGATAACTTGCCAAAAAAAGATCGTAGAATTTTGATCGCTTTGCAGTCTAAGATTACAGACTCTTTCAAACTAGACCTCATTTGTTTAAAAATATTTTAAAACAAACTAATATTTTCCTCAAAAAATGAAACAGTTTTTCAAGAAATATTGACTTTTTCATCTTCAGATTACGATAACTCGCCAAAAAATGATCGTAGAATTTTGATCTTTTTATAATCTAAGACTACAGACATTTCTCTTTAAAACTAGACCTCATTTGTTTAAAAATATTTTAAAACAGATTAATATTTTCATCAAAAAATGAAACAGTTTTTCAAGAAATATCGTCCCCTATGTGGATGTAATATCGATGCTCCTAGAGTTTTTATATTACAAAGATAATATTTACATCATGTGGAAGCTGAAAGCTTTCTTATTCATGTAAAGCTCATTTCAAGTGTATATGTTTTAAATTTTCGATTTTTAATTGAATTTTAAAGCTGATAATTCGACAGTGATGAAACGCCCTTCGCATTAAGGGTGACAACAGTAAATGGATGGAAGCTGCTACATTGCCCGAGAATCACCCCTATGTATCTCGCTATTAGCCATAACAGAGGAGCGAGCGTAGCGAGCCTAGGGACGAAGCTCCTAGTACAGCAAATAAATGTTTTCATTTTACTTGTAAAAACGTATCTGTTGGTTAGTTACCATTGGAGTTCATCTCCCAATTTTGCGCACAACGCAATGAGGTATGTCTGGTTCCTTCATAACAAACTCTAAAAAATTCGATTTCTTTAAATCGCTGCCATAGTTCAGGTGGCTTTTTTCTTGCCTCGGGGTTGGAAACCTTAAATCCCTGTCAAGGAAGATATATTTAAACGTAATGTTCGATCACCGAGCTGAATGATAATGGAGTCTTTGTATGAAAAAAGAAAATTAATGGCAGAAAACAAATCCGGTCCTAGAAAAATTATATCTGATATAAAAATGTAATGCAGTATAATAGTAGCATAGTAGTATGGAATGCAAATAGCTTGAGAATGAAAGAGGGATCAAAGGAATGACAAGATTTTCTTACACTGCATGAATAGTTAAGTTTGGAAAATCTCCCTGGGTAAATCTTTCTTGCAACCACCCGATCTAGAACATGGATCTAGAGGGGTAAAAGATTTCAGAAAAAAATATTTCAAATTAGATTATCACCGGGGCAATGTCGTATCCATATGAATAAATTCCACGCATTAAGACATTTAGTAATATGTGACTTTTCAGATGAATGATGATAGACAATTATACATCTATAGAAAAATTCAGTGTTTTAAACTGAGTACCTTTGAAAACAAACCAAATAAATTAACAGATCAAAACCAAATAAATTGGCAGATCAGAAGGTACAGGTTGGAATACCAACTTGATAGAACAATGTTATAAATTCTTAACTAATTTTTTGACAACAATTATTAAAGAAATCGACTACAATACATTTAAATGTCAGTAACATTTTTTAAAAACTAAATATTTTAAAGTTAATTTCAGTGTGATTAATGCTTTTTTTGGACTTTTGATCCCTATTTCACTCTACTAATTCATCTACGCACTCTCCCCTATGAAAAACAGTAAGGACAGTTTTTGTGTGAACTTTGAAAACATGTGCAAAATATCGTCCATCATCGACAGAAGTGCGCATACTTGATGCACCAGTAAAGACCGTTTACAAATGATAGTCTAAAACAGTGTTTCTCAACCTTGGGAGATCCAGGGGAGGGGCACGGATATTTAGCACAAAATATGTATATAACTCATTTTACTTGCGTTAGTTAGGTTTTTAGGCCTAAGGATCCTCCAAAAGGGGGGAGGGACATAAGAATATCTGGTCTAAAAGCTAAAGCATAATTAGCACATCTTTCTACCTCCTTCTCCTTCCGCTTTTGAATTCAACTACAATAAATAAATTTATCTTTTGCGCTTATTTAACAGTTCAAAAGTGTACTTTATAATTCTAATTCGCATATTTGGCACCTTTCAGAAATTAAAAAAATCGACTAATTAATAATGTTGGAATTCAGAAAAGCTGTAACTGTAAATCACAAAGATATTGATCATTGTTTAATTTCGATGTTTATAATATAATTTGTTAGGCATGTTTCGATTTCGTGAAAATAGATATCTTTCTTTATGAACGAAATTTGCTGAAACATACATGATACGTAATTGAAAATCTGTCGAATATTCAATTAGATTTAGTAACTTTTAATTCTTTTGTTTTGCAAAAATGATTTGTTTTTTTTAATATTTTTTTCTCTAGAGACTTTAAATTTGTTACGATAGTTCAAAATAGAAAAGAAAATTTACAAACTAAACTCAAAACTTATTGCATAACTTTTAAGCGCTATTTTATGTGCATTTATATCCGGTGTTATACTACGAGAAAAAGTGAACTATTTTATTGTGATAAATATTTTCCTTTAATGGCGTAAACCGCAATTAAAACAATTCTCCTTTACTCAATCAGCTAATGGAAAAGGTTTCATTTCCTTGTGTTCATCTGTATAAATTTAATGAAACAGCATGAATATATAATAGAAAAAAAATGAAACACTATTCATTTCATTTATTCAATTTTATTGAGGTTTATGAATTTTCTTGTCAAATATCGGTCAGAATTCTAAAAGCTTTGAGCTGAAGTTATTTTAGTTGCCGCTTACCACTTGTAAAACCCAAAATGGCTCGCACTGAGATTAATCAATTTTAATAAAATCGGCGGTTGCAAAAATCAAGCTTTGCATTTCACTTTGTTCCATTTGTAATTCTTTTAAAATTATGTCTCCAAGATTGATAAATATTTAATAAATAGATTTTTTTCTAATAAACTAGAAATTTCATTCTATAAATTTAAAAATGCAAAAGGATTTCACTACGCAAAGATTTTTTCAAATTAAAACCTTCATGTTCTTCAAGAAACGGAATACTTTTATTGAGATATGGCAATTCAAAACACATCGGTTTGTTATCTAATCATATATCATTTAGATTGGCTATGTATCATAAATTTTATAATTTTATTTTGACCCTCATAATTTTTTTAGATAACCATAAAGCGATTTCATTTATAAAAAATATATTAATCAATGCTGTGGGCAAGCAAGAGCACTGGGCATCATGACAAACTTTCTAGTCCTGTGGTTTCCATGAGGGTTTGTATTTATTTGTAATCGGTTTTAAATAATAGATTTCCGTTTATTTACCTCTTACTTTTAGCAAATAATAACATGAGATTCTAAAATAATAACCGACGAATTAACAATCTCTCACGAAAATAAATTTATTCACGAACAAACGGTTTTAAGATTCAGTCTAGATCTTAATGTAAAAAACACTTCAATTTCTGTTTTTCGAGGCTTCATTAATTTGAAGTATTTGCACGAAAGGTAATTGCGCATAAGACCTCCTGATATTACATTTTGAATCATATATTTACGTTTCTTGGTTAGATTCATTAATTAATGCAGCAATTTTTAGGATACATTATTGAGATCAAATTCAAGTACTTATGATTTTGAACCAACCATATATGACATTTCATTACAAAATACAATAATAGTAGTATACACCTGAGATTTCTTTACTCTGAAGAAATTTGAATTATTATTCTGCGTGGAAAATAATTCAAAATGAATGCTTTTCCCTTTTATGGTGATTTTTATTATTTAAGAAATAAATGAAACCTCAATTTTAAATCAAAGAGAATATTTTTATTTAAAATGCGCAAGAAAATGGCTTCATAAAAGCAGTATGTTAGATCAAAATAATATCCACTTTTGGGTTATACACACCGTTATTACACGGAATTTATTCCCTATTCTGTTTCGAGCCATTTTTTTAGAATATACTTATATGTCAAACTTTAGCTGTTTTTTCTTCAGCCTGTATTTATATTTTTACTTGATAATACCCCAATGGCTAGGGTACTAGTAGAGTCTGTGAATTCGAGGGATGCTACTGGCATAGGAGTTTAGCCATTCAGAAGCAACTGAAATTTCATATCCTGGTCTGAAGAGCTGTTTTGTCTCAAATCATTACCACATACAAAAGCGCAATAAATAATCATGATTCTCCAATTTTATTGGTAACAGTATTCACTTCTACCATTTATAACTTTTTAAAATTCTACAGTGTGGTATGTAGTGTTGACAAATCAATCCCAGTTGATGTGGAATGTTGTTCATCTATTTAGCCTACTTCAATCTGCTCCTAAATGTATATAAGCTATGAAAGATCTATGCGTGTAAAATTTCCAAGGAAAAATATTCCATTCAAAAGTATTAAATATTGATAACATGCTTAATAATGTTATTTAATACTAAGAAAAACAAACTGGATATCAAATTACGATCCTTAAGCTACAAAAATAGTTTGAAATTTCATAAAAAGTTCGTTAAATAATTTCATAAACAGCCAGTTCCATTTGTTGCGAGTTAATAAACAAATCCTGCTAGCAATAAATATTTTTGAATGAATAAAGAATTTAAGGTTTAATAAATATTCTAAGGTTTAATAAATAGCTTCTTGGACCACTTTTTTTTCCCATTTTCTGTTAATTCAGTGCAATTTATCAAAAGATTAATGCTACATGTGGAAAGGGAAAAAAAGTGCCTCTTTGACAGAAAAAAAATGTTGCGTGTTACAAAATGTTTTCTTTCTTCTTTGGTTCGAGAGAACTCAACTTATATTCGACTGCAATTTGTAAATACTCTTTGATAAAAAAAAATTATGTAATTTTATTCAGAAATTTATTATACTCAGTGATGACGAAATATGTTGTCTTAAAGAAACCTTCAATATCATGTTCAATAAATAATTCTCAAGTAGTAAGTTAGGACCAACGTTTATTTGGCCTTAATCAAAGGCAGAGAAATTTTAGTCCGATCAACATGGTATACCAATATGCTTAATGAATGCTATTTTAGCTTATTAATCTAAAATTTAGAATCATATCATCCTAACAATAAAACAATTATTTAAGTCTTCAACACCTATTTCTTTGTAACTGATAAATTATCATTGATCAATAATATTCTCCAAACTTTTGAGTATCGACATTTTCTTTCACGGAATTAAATGAAATAATATTTATATGTGTATGATTAGAGCTCTGAATTGATTAATGTGTAACCAATCATAATATAGTATATCATTTATGATTGATGTCGTGTGAGGCAAATGATCCTTGTGACTCACCCGACTACAGCAATTAATTATGGATCTTTTGTCGCGGAGTACCAAATTTGTCTGCTTACAAATTTTCTAATACCCCTGGGTTGTTATTAACACTAGAACTACGGTATTTCGGATATACCTAGAACTACGGAGAGGGGTCCCAAGAGAGGCCTTTATAACCTTATTACTTGAAATAATATGAATAACTATAACAAAGCAAGCTTCTTATTTTAAAAGTACATCACTGGAAAAGAGATTTTAAGAATATAACATGCAAGACATGAATTTTGAAACAATTTTCGTGAATGTACATAAAGTTTATTCAGATTTTTTATGCATATACATTTAGAAAGTATTTTTTAAATTAAAGATGCGTAAAAATAAAGTATATCATCATAGAAAATTAATTAATTAATTAAGTCTTTTTTAAATTTAAGATACGTAAAAATAAAATGACATTTTACAAAGTTAATTTATTATTTATATTCGTACTTTTAGATTAATTCCTTCTTACAGCAATTTATGCAGTAGTTAAAGCACATATTTTCTCTAGTACAATATCCACAAATAGCTAAGTTACAATTATAGCAGTTCACATAATTTTGGGTCCTTTGCATAGTTTCATTTGGCATATTTTACGTTTGAGTGATGGTTCAGAGTCAATAATCATTACTACAGACGATTCGACGTTCTTAAAAATATATTTTCTCTTAGCTCTTTAGCCAGTAAGAAATCGATCTCGGCGACTACCTGTTTTTTTCCGGTACTTCCTTGAAAAGTTCCCATGTATTTATATCTGCTAGGTAAAGAACATTAGTAAACACATGTACTGGCCGTGGGGTGATTTTAATGAGTACTTTCGGGCCATTTGATCGACGACATCCACTCCGCATTTAGTGGAGTTAGAAAATTCGATCACTTCTGGTGTGTCTTTCGTATTTGCGATATTTTGTTTGAATTATGTAGAGTGCTTAGACGAAGCACATTTTTGCTCTCTTTGTATTGATATGATGTATGAAGTATACCATCGTGTTCCTTTGCAGTTTATTACAGTGGAAATCACCCCTTCTTCAAAGATGCGGGAAACTTCATTTTAGCTCTGTTATAGTTCCAACTAAACTCAGACCATCATCTCGAAATGTCTTGTCAAGTTTCATCGACGTAAAAAAGCTATCTTTTGTTGCATTTCTTCCAGAGTTTTTGAATGGATGAAGTAGACGGATAACAGCATTTTCTCCAACGTTTTATTCTTTTGACATGTTAGCCTCTTTGCCCAAGTAAGGTATTCCATTATCAGGTATTTAGACTTTACATCACAACCAGCCAGATAGGCTGGTTTATTAGGCATCTACTGTATAAATTTCCGACTTGTCTTGGGTGGAAAAAGTTGCTCATGTATCGTTACATTCTCAGACGGTTTGTAGAACAAATAACATATCTCGATACAATATCAAAATCTGTCATTTTGCAAACGCTGTTTATCTCGATGATTTCTTATCAAATCGTATGGGTTTCCTGATTTCCTACAATCTGTCTCGACTCATAGTTTCTTGAAAAAAAAATGTGGCCCAAGATTTTGAACTCAGACTTGAAAGGATTTGACCGCAAACTCCAATCCCCGCTCCTACACTAGAACCGAATTCCAGTAAACGAAATGCAGGAGGTATTCAAAACAAGAATGCATTATCTATAGAATAATAAACACATGAAACAGAAATGAATGAGAGCTATCGGGAATTATCAAGTGTTTAGGGGTTCAAATTGACCCCTAGCCGTAGTTCTAGGTATAAGCAGTTAATGTAAATAAACTAATGGATGAAACTCAAAAAAATTTTGCAAGTATAATATTTATAATACTGTAGAAAAAGTGGTAAAATTGCAACTTTGTGTGAAAGAAAATAAAGCGTATACCAGAGGAAGAATATCATTTAGGGATTCAAAATGACCCCTACCGTAGTTCTAGTGTTAAAGTGAAACTAAAACATTAGGAACTGGATGTCCTATTGATGGAAAGGTAATTAGGAGGTAATCATCATGTGCTTGCATCCTGTTATCACCCAAGGCATTTTCTGTGGTATTTCAGAAATGTTAACAAAGATTTCAGTTTAACTGTGGCCAGTCAGTTAAAAGAATTTTCGAAGTTATTTTTCTATTGTTGGAAACACAAGTTTAAAGTTAAAAAGTAAAAAGTTAATGCACTTTGAAAGGGTTTTAGTTCTTAGCAGTCAGTTTAAAAACGTTTGCAGGTTTAAAAATGTTAATATGTGTCAAAGAAAAAAAGATCATATTTTAATGTATAATCAATAAATGAGATGAAAAGCATACTGTTTTGCGTTTTCTTAAAGAAACACTCAACATTATTAAAGTGCAGTTTGAAAATATCTTAGTTAAGAAGTACTGTGGAATTTCCACCTCTTGAAGCCTTAAACACTATTAACACTATTAAGATGCTGCTTATAAAACATTAGTGTAATTTTAAAATCATATAATTCCTTTAGAGGGAATAAGTCTGTGGAATCCCCCCCTCGAAGCATTTCCCGCCAGCGGTGTGAGCGACAATGCAGTCAGCTGGGCGGGCAGCAGATGGTGTAACTAAGTAGAATGGAAAGGCGCCAGAGTGTCTGAGGACTAGACACTTCTGCACAATAGTGAAACGCCTCACATAGGCATCGACACAGAAGTTATCAATATTTTATCGATAGTTAAATTAATGGAATTTTGAAAACGAAACTAGGTTTCAACCAATGGGATGCGGACTCGAAGGAGGTAGAATTTCAATTTCCAGCCATGGGAATAAAGGTATAAAAGAGACTGATAGATGCTGATAGTGGATGCTGATGCTAAGAGCTGAGATAGCTGAAGCTGATAGATGATATCTGAAGCGATTGCTGATCTTGAGTGATCTTTGAGTGTTGAATCTGGTAGGTGAAAAGTGAAGAGATATATTTTCTCTCAGATTTCTTTTAGAGAGGGTCTAAGTGGCAAAAGCTGCACTTAGAACCTGAGTGTTACTAGCACTGTTTACTAGCAAGTTTTAGGGATGACTATCCCTTGATAACGATTTTCAGAACATTCAGCCGATAGCTCGAGCTGATATGAGCAGACTGTCTGCATCCTTCTGTGTTCCGATACTGGTTTCCGAGGACCTGACAAACTGTGAATATTGTGTTCCTATATTTACGACTTTAATTATTTATATCTAACCAAGATAACTTATACAGAGTATATTTTAAATTTAAATAACCGCTACTCTGGCTGCTAATCTCATTTCACGTAACCTGTGACACGCGCTACCTTGGGTATTGAATTCGACTCTTAAGTCACAGGCAAAATACGTTACAGTACCGACATCAATGGGAGGTTATAGGAAATCCAAACATTATGAACTATACACACTCCCATCATCGTAAAAAATTCATATTCATGGTATTTCCCTTATAGTAAAAATAACATTTAATTATAAACCAAAAATGACATTAAATAAAATTCTAATATCATGATTCATGTCTTCTGTAGAACGTATAAAACTTAATGCTTTATGCTTAACGTAACTTTAAGCTGACAAATTCCCACATAACTTAACCTGAAACAAATCTAAAATTACTGACATTTTGAGTACTGAAAAGAATAACTGACAGAGAATTAAAAAATGTTATAGACGAAAAATAATAAATTTCATAACCAAAATTATGTATAATTTAATGTAAATAAAATAAATTCAGTTAACGATCGTCTCGTTAAATGAAAATGATAATTAAAAGTAAATAAAGAACATTCCTTGAAAAGAAATAATTAAATAATAATAATCAATATTAAAAAAATATAAAAATATACTTTTTCTCGATGCTACTCAATTTTGGATTTATGTAGAGGAAAGTTGTTCATTGAATCGTGGTCCCTTCTCAGTCGATAATAAAATATTTCTCTAGTTATTTCTTTAGGTCACTTGGACTGAGTTGAAAACCTAGAAGTTTACTGTTGAAAAATTAATTTTATAGTTTTATAAGTATTGTACTGTATATTCATCCAAACAGTCCAAGGATTCAAGCTTAATATTAGAGGAATACCCTGTAAAGGTTTAAATTGTGTGTTTAAAACAGTTCTATAAAAAAATCATATTTCACCAACACCATTTAAACTATAGATAAACATTAATATATAAATTCATCTCTTTACGTAATCAAAGAGTGTCGTGAAATTCCCAAAAACGTTTCACCAGTAGAATGCATAATTTATACATCTCAGGGGCAGTTTAAAGTAAATTTGCAATGTTTATTTTCATCTAGATTCTATTTATTCGCAGAATCTTTTAAATTATTTATCAAATAATTGCCGCCACAGTGGGGAAAACTTATTTAAGAAGTCTAACACAAAAAGTGTCTAAGAAATATTTTTGTATAATCCGGCCTGTTATTTTAAATACCATTCTGTTATTGACTTAAGGTGTTTATTCATTAAGAAACTATTGTCTTACATAGATTTTAATTTTTGAATCAATTCAAAAAGTAAATATTTAGGCAAACGAGAAATCTGAGATAAAATTTTGATTAATGGCACAAATGGGTTATCTTAATTTTAGTCATATAAACACCGTTAATACTAAGAAGATATTATTTCGTTTCCTGTAAATTTTAATTTAATTTGGTAAAAAACTTAATTAATTCAATTACTTTTACAATATCATATAAATATATGGGTATAATAGTTTTTATTATACACACTGGAATTAAACAGAAGTATTATGCAATTTTTGAAAGTTCCATTTACATGTGTTTATATATTGCAAATTACAATCTAAGATTTTAAAAAATCTTGAACTCTAGTTATAGATTACTTCTACGTAGGAGGCTCTACTCAAAACTTTGTTAGTGCTTTGGGTATTCGTGAACATGCAGGAAATTAATTTATGCTGCTCGCTATTTTCATTTTACGTCTATTCAATTTTTCAACCACGTCTTTATTTCTTTTTGCGTGAATCGTGAAGACTGATAAAGGTGAAAATTCAGAGAACAGTGCAAATTTCATAGAGGCAAATAGATGGAATTATATTTAATATATCCATGAACTTCAAATGGGATTTTTTTATTACGATGCTAATTTTTAATTTAAATAGTAGAAAGGTACACTTTACTTTAGGCTTGTAATATTAATAACAGTACTTATTAGTTTTTAAATAGTTATCTTCATAATATTTTACAGTAATAATATTAAATTTAATAATAAAAGTCCTGTTTTAATAATTATTAAAACTTTATGGTTAAAAGATATTTTCAGCTTTTTGTGAAAATAATTTGGCATAGTTTCTATTTGTAGGAATCATGACATAAATATAAAAATCAATTGCTTGAAGAACGTTTTAAAATTTGTGGGTTTTAAGATATATTAAGTGAGTAAGACTGATAATTCAGTAGAATTGAGATTGAGAGAAGTAAGTGTCAAAATTACTACGCGAGAAGACTAATTTGAAAACAAAAGTCTCAAAATTTCCTAAAAGGGTTTAAAGCAGGGGTCCCCAAACTTTTTGTACTAAGAGCACATTCTAGAATACCGGTCGGGCGCGGGCAGAATTTATTTTTTCAAGGTGAATTTATAGTTGGACATAGTTAATAATACATATACATAACGCACAAAAAAACATTAATTCCCAAAAATATAATTTAATATATAAAAATTTTTGTTAATATTCTTGTGTAAATAAATGATTACTAAATAATGCATGCAAAATCTACAAAGTATAAAAATTCTTTATAAAAAAATATAAACCTCAAAGCCAAGGGAATTTTGGCATTGCATTTTATTGGCCATTGCTTCGTAATTAGGAGAATATGATGATATACCTGCTTGCGCGCGCACGTTTAGCAATCGTCGATGTGTGTTCATCTATAAGACGTGATCTACGCCTTGATTTTATGATATTCCATGTCGAAACAATCATTCACACAAATATGTGGAACCGAAAAGCGATTTTATTTTATATGCTTCTCTTTTCAAGAATGGAAATTTGTTTTGTTAACTATATTCCAGAATTTCTCATCTGATACAATGGATTTTTGGGCAATGTCATTCTGAAGTACCAACATTTCTATCTCCAGTTCTTCTGTCCTTACTTGAACAAGATCCGAAATATATGTAGCTATTTCGGTTACATATTCTTGTAAGTAAAAGGATTACCAAAAAAGGTGACCATTGGCTCGATGATATTAAACTGTTGAAAGTGCTTTTTCAACTGGTCTTGAAGTAATTGAAGTTTGATAACAAATGTTGGTAAGTCAATTTCGCCGTCGCCTGTTATTTTTTTCATATTGGAAAATGTACAAGGTACTTCATCTTCAAATGTGATGTCCACAAAGCCAGTTTAGCTTTAAATGAGTTTATAGACCCTATCATTGTAGCTATAGTTTGTCCTTTCTCTGCAGATCCAAGTTTAAATAATTCAGTTTTTCCATTATATCTGTTTAAAAAAGCCAAATCCGCAAGCCAACGAGAGTGTGTTAGTTAAAAAAAAACTGATTTTGTCACTGAGATAATTTTTTTATTTCTCAATTAAATCTCAAATCTAGCAAGAACTTTGCCTTTACTGAACCAACGTACTTCAGTATAAGAATGATATCAGGACCTTCAGGATTTTTCTACTAGGGCCGTAAAAGGCAGTGTTTCAAAGGAGCTGCGCGAATTAAGTTGACTATTTTTGTAATTATTTTCATGATTTGTCCGAAGGGAGATCATGAAAATAATTACAAAACATTTATGTGGTAGAACGTTTAATTTCTAATACATACAACTTCCTGGTTGATAATACAGGTATACGACATAAAGTTTGGAAATGATTCATAGACATAGACATGGTACATTAACGAGACGCGTAGGAAATGATTCATCTTTTATGTGGAGGGTAATAAATCCATTGACATTACCAACCATTGCTGGTTCCCCATGAGTGGCTATCGCAGATAGCTTCTGGAGAGGCATATCTATCAACTTTGCATATGTTATAAATATTTCATAGATATCCTCACCTCTTGTTTGTACTTTCATGGTAATATTTTTATTAGATCTTCTTTTACAGTAAAGTCACTAAATACCATTCTAACCATAACTGCTTACTGTGCCGAGTCTCATATATCTGTAGACTCGTCGAATTGTAGTGAGAACCCCTCACATATTTCCAAGCCACTCTTTAACTGAGTTTGCATGTCCTTTGAAATGGCTTGTATTCTTCTTCTAACGGTATTATCTGACCACTGTAAGTCTTGTATTGCTGACATGATCTCAAGTTTGTTGGAAAATCCCTCAAATAAGCAATCAGCGCCAGTAAGGAAAGCTTCTTTAACAACTCACCATCCTGAAACGGCTTTTTCTTCTTTGCGAGTATGTGAGAAATTTTTAAAGAAGCAATAGTGGCATTTTAAGATCTTAACAGAGGGCTTGTGAAAACTGACTCTTGAGCAGACAGATTCGATTTTATCAGATCTATTTTCTTCTTTATTATTTCAGATTGTCAGGAAATGACATTCAACATTATGTTTTTTCGGAAACGCGACGCTATTTCCACACAACAGACAAACGCATTTGACTTTTAAATTGACGAAGTAATATGAATCCTGCCATTCAGTTTTCAAATTATAGGTCTGTTGTCGGTTATTTGATCTGCTCATTTTGGGGTCAGAAATAAGGAAAGTATTTAAAACAATGAAGGAGGACACACAGTATACAAAAATATGAGCATATATATATGACTAAATAATGAAGTAGATACGTCGAATTAACTGTGTATCTCACAGCACAGACCACCACTACTGGCTCTCCACGAGATGAGCTCCAGACAATGTCTATGTTGTGACGACAAACATTGAAGCGTACCGGTTCATTTCATATTAGGTATGGGAAATTAGGTTGGCAAAGAATTGGCACGAGGGGGTAAAGAGATCGGTTGCATTACGCTTTGTGTTTATATCTGTGTTGGCCGCCATTTCTACTTTTGTGCAGTTAATCATTAAAAATGAGAAAACTTTTACATAGCATTTTATTGAAAACTGAAATATTTTTATCGTGGTCGCACACCGGCGGTCACACGTAAAACGATCGGCAGGCGACATGGTGCCCGCGTGCATAGGGTTAAGGACCCCTGGTTTAAAGGATCTTAAATTATATTTGGTCTTTGTTCTTAAATCCTTTCAATTAACTCCACATTTCCAATGATTGTGTAATACAATACTTTTGTCTGTTCGAATTATTATCTATAAGCTTGTCTTGCCGAGAAATGATTGATTAGAATGAAATAATGAAATCTTCATCTGAATTGCCGACTTCGTAAGTAGATTGTAGAAATTAAATCGTCATATTCTTTCGCTTCTTTATATATATCTATTAATAAAATCAAAAAGCGTTATGCTTATGACAGAAAGATAAATTCTATTAGTGATAGATTTGCTATCTTGTTTAACTAATATTGCATTATATAATTATAATGAACTTGTTTTCTTACTTAAACAGTTTTAAATTCATATCATTAAATTTATCAAAAATATAGGAAGTCTAAACTTTTGGTGTTGAGAAATTTAAATAAGTCTATACTGTATGAAAGTATCGTTCAATAAAGTAACTTTGTGAAGATAAATATCATGTGGGGATAAGCTGAAATGACCTAAAAGCACAATGAGTGAGAGGACGAAATGCGGAATTTCAACTCAGAATGGATAAATGTTTCTTCGGTGATCAGTTTGTGTATAATAAAGATGTCTCTTTCGTAGAAAATATTTGTCAAGTTAAAATCATTTCAAGTGTGGGCATTTACATTTCAATTTATGCTCATCAGGATATTTTTCTCATAAAAGTTCAGAGAGTTTTAAATGTTTTCCAACGAAACAAGCGTTCTGAATCCGGCTCGGTTTCTCGTTTTATAATATTAGAAACGACTCTTTATAACAAACATTGTTTGGAATGCCCTCCAGCTTATAAGAAGTGAGAATAAATAGGGCTTTTTCTTTAAAGTAGATGGAATGAAAGATTTTTTCCTACCTGTGTATTAAAGAGAGCTTATTAGCATTCCTTCATTCTTATATCAATAAATATCCCTTCGCCATTAATTAAAAGCATTCATCAGAATCGTCCTTATTAAGAGGGATGGAACTTCAATAGTGGCAACTACCTGTTGTAGAGCCCCCACGCAGAGAACCCAGGAAAGCAGCTTACACCCCACGTGCGTCATATACCTGCCTTATCTCAGAGCTAATGCGCTCTTCCCAAAAACATGACACGCCTGCACAGTGACAGAATGAACACAACCTTGTTTTAGTTACCGATCTATTGTACGAAATAATTTGTGCATCTTACTGATGGAAGGAAAATTCTTGTGCGCACATGAAAGGAGAATTCTTGTGGCTGATGTGTTTGCTCGCTGGTACTGAGATGTCCTCTACCATCCCCCATATTCTCCGGACATAAATCCCGTGACTTTGATCTCATCCCCAAGATGAAGGAACCGCTCCGGGGATTCCACCAGAGATTTTGCAGACTGTAGACCGCTCGATTCGAAGGGTCAACAGATCAGTTGCTGCCAAGGGCATCCTGCGATTTCAGAACGTTTGCAACGAGTGCGAAACAATGCTGGTTACTACTTTTAAGGGCTATAAAAGTTTCAGTCTTTTATATCTTCTGTATGCTTTGTACATACTTAGTTAACACTATTACAGTTCCATCCTATGTATCATCTCCTGTCAACAGCCATTTTGTTTAGAGCCACGCGTAAATCCTCTAAGACATGATAATACATTTTAATATTTTCCAGACCACCGTTGTCCTTTCCAGGCATAAAACTATGTGTACTAGTTAAACACTTTATTTTATATTCTTAGAATACTTATCTTTTGACCTAAATACTAGATAAAGCGTCGAGACCAGGGTCTGAAACCTCTGATACTCTTGCTCATACTGTATTTGTACATGAGATATTTTTGGTTGATACACGTGTCAAATGTTTATTAACTATTCCATTACTTTTAACTGCATTTTGTTATAACGGATAAAAAAAAGCTATAAAAATATGTTCAATAAATAAATAAGGATTTTCTAGATGCTGAAGAGTTCTTTTAATTCATGAATTGGATTTAAACATTTTAATTAGGAAAAAAATCGATTTTACTTTAAGCCATTTACGATGTTTTATCAATGCTTAAAAACTGCATCATTAAATTTAATTCAATCATTTTTCTACGACAGAAGTTTTCTGACAAATTTATCCAATCTTTGCAACCGATCGAGCAAATCAAACTGATATGCATAAGTAATGTTTTCGAGAGAAAAAAAAAGCATGGCTTTCAAAATAAAATCAACGACTTCAAGAGACTATTTCTAGATTCTAATCTGTATTTGGAAATGCGTAAATACAGATATTTCTGTAATAATGCGTCTTGCGATCAAGGAATATTTCTTCAAGGATGAATTATTTGTTAAATTTGTTATAGAAAACTTAGCTGCACACTCATAATCACATAATCACTTATATATCAATCAGTGTGTGCGTAATATATATATACAGGGTGAATCTGAACAAGTGGGCAAAACTTAGCGGGGTGATAGTACGCAGCTATACGAGCAATATTCGTAATAGAATGTATGGTCGGAACGCAAACGGTGAGAAGTTAAAAGGTAGTTTTACACTGTCACATCTAAAGAATTAACACAAGAATGAGAGGAGATACTGAAGAAAACATTTTATTATAGGAATGTAATTTATTTACATGGTCAAAGAAATTGCTCAAAAGAGCTTCCACCAGCTGTAATACAGGCTTCACACCTGCGCGATAGGGACTGACGCACTTTTGCGAAGACACCAGAGATTTCCTGAATATTGCCGGTAACAACGGTGCTTCTGGCTACTAGTTCCATATTGGTTCATTGGGGTACTCGTAGATTAGGCTTTTCTTTTTTTCCCCACAGGAAAAAGTCCAAACACGAGAGATCCGGCGATCTTGGTGGCCAAGGTATGGGAACACCTCGACCAATCCATCGCCGTGGGAACGTTGCATCTAAATTGTTCCGCAGATCCAAGCTGAAGTGTGCAGGTGCAACGTCGTGCTGGAACCACATTCTCGACTGATGGGGGTTGGAATCGGAAGCAGCAGCTCCGGCAACACCTCTCGTAGGAATGTGTTATACGATTCGCCGTCCAGACGGTTGTAGCAGGAGGTATAGTCCAACCAATG